>SSNP01000031.1:2179785-2197904 GCA_006937955.1 Pachypanchax playfairii
GGGCATGTACAGATGACAGAGATTAGGTAAGGACCAAGCCAGACTCCTCCCATGAGAAGGGTACAGAGGATTACTCTGGTCCGAGACTCACATCTCGCACAAATGATAACCAAATACACATGAATAGAAACACTTGCAAAATATAATAGAAACTGGACAGAACACTCAGAGGAGACAGGAAATACAAGAGGCTAATAAGGTGTGTGTATGTGGGTGTGTGTGTGTGTGTGTATGTGGGGGAGAGGGACAGAAATAGAAAGGAACAAACAAAGACGAACAGAACTGGACTTTTGAAAATGGGGGGAAAAAAAACAATTAGATTAATTTGAAAACAGTAAAGTGTTGGTACAAACGGCACCGAAGAGGAAGAAAGAAAAACAAAATAATTGCTTTGAAATGAACTTTAAGGTAGACTGAGTCTTATTTAGTAGATCAGCAAGTGGATTCAAGGACAATGCATAAGACGTTGCTCACTCAGTGAAAACAAAATGTCGTGCATCGTCCCAAATTCCAGATGCTGGCGTACTTGACATGAACAGAAATCTGTGTAATCATTTCATGAGCAAAGCGTTCACAGGCTGCAGAATCGGGCAGGCAGGAGGACAGACAGACCGTTCAGTCACACACAGTCATTCCATAGTGAGACAGTCAGGGAGATTTGTTTAAATGACCCGACACCTCAAACCAAGACCTGCAGAGACCCTGTCATACTTGCAGGAGAGCGGTGAAGTATTTTGAATTCAGTGTGAGTGCGCGCGTGTGTGTGTGCACATCATGGGAGAGAGAGAGCTAGCTTGCAGGATGGCAGCTGTCACAGGTTTATCATGACAACGGCAGGACATCTGCAAGCACTGACGGACACAGACCTGCAGCCTCACGCGCACACGCACTCACACACCTCTTCAAACCCTCCGGCGTGTTCATTTGCTAGTGACAGTTGACAGACAGATGGAAATCCCTCAAGGTGCATTGAAGTGTGGTGTGAGTGTGTGATTTAAAGTGGATGAAATGAAAACTCTGTAAAATAAATAAACTTAACAGGGTTATTATATGCACATTATGATGTTCTGCACTGCAATTAATGAAGATGAACAATTAAATAAACTATAATGCGATGTTTGAACAAACTGACAGAAAATCAATAAGATTGAGAGATTAGCCTGATCAGATTCAAACCCTCACATCTAAGAATTTTTAGAATTCATGAAAAGTTTTACTCAAGTTTTCTTTCTGTATGTATTCATCCCTGACTATATATGTATATGTTACACATTCTCTTCCTGTTGAAAGATAGCCTGCAGAGTAAAACATGAAAGCAGTTAGCTGCAAGCTATGTTCCACATAAAACTGACAGGACTGCTGATACAACAAACTCCTATAGTGTACAAAAACACGTAGTGCTCTAGTTGCAAGTATAGCCTGAATCAATCTTACAACACACACTTAAAGGTGGCTAAATGTCAAAACACAGGATCATGGCAGCGATGGTCACCTCAAGCTTGGCAAAGAAAGCTAACTTAGCAATAATGTGGCATCTATTATCAAAAAGATATTGTTTGATCATTCATTTACTAAGAATAGCCTGAAATACATAAATAAGTTGTTTTTTTTACTTCCTGGTTTGCAGCATTTTGTGGAAAAAAATAATAAAAGGTTGTGTGTGTTGGTTCAGTTAGTTGAGATTCCAGAACTGCCACAACCACAAATTAACTTTTAAAGTTATTTGAGTGGGAATTACACGAGTTTAGGCTTTAAAAACTTTTTTTTTTTTTTTTTTCCAGAACAAAGACTTAGAGAGAAAAATTCCGGTCTGTGTTTATTTTTATATAAATCGTCTGTTTTCCTGGTATGGTGGGAGTGGCTTCCATCAGGAATAGCAAGTTGAAGTGTTCCCAGTATTCTAAGCCCCGCCTCTCTCCTTACATCTTGTTTTTTTTTTTATATTTTCAGACTCTCCTCTGACAGCAGGCAGTCCATTGTTGTTGTTGTTTTTTGTTTTTGCAGATAGTTTAGTTTGTACAAAAGAATACTCACATATTTGTTTCTCATTAGTGCTCAGATCATAAACGAATGACTTACTGACATCCAAAAGCCAAGCTGAGTTTATTTTTAGTAATTTTTTTTGTCATCCAGATCATGGCAATTCTAGTAGGCCTGACACAAGGAACTGCACTTTCCCCCTTTTCCTTTTTCTTGGAGGTTTCACAGGATAGCATAATATTTGTTGTAAAAATTGAAGTGCCTTCACTTTGTCATTACCCGATGAGCTGAGTTGTGCCGCAACTACATTTGAGATGAGGTGGTCGAGGATATTTTAGATCATCGTACCTCAACCCTTTTCTACAGAGCTCCTGCATCAACAGAAGAATCTCACCCCCTCTGTTCCTGTAAATACTGTGCGTGCAGGATTACCAAAAGAATAAATCACTAATTAATTATTTCTTTATCGCACAAATATTCCAGATACTTTTTCATTCCATAGAAATCAACAGCCACTTGGATCTTTCATACTCAGAGATGAGGTGTCAGGTTGTAGCAGCTGGTTACAAGCTACTATTTTTATTACAAGTTTGTTTTTAGTGGAAAGATTTTGTTATTATTTATTGCTCCTCAGGTTGGAAGCCATTGTTTACTTTACTGTGTCTAAATTGTGCCTTTCATGCTTTGACAAGTCAAAAAAGTACAAGTTACAAGTCAATTTAAAACCACTAAAATCAGTGCTGTTTCACAATTTAATCAAGTTACACATGATTCATTTGATCTCTGTTGTTTCTCTTTCAAAGTCCACCTAATTTGAAGTAAGTTTAATGTTCATAAATCTCAGTAACGTGATAATTTTAGATGGCACGTGATCATCCGAGTGACGGTAGCGCTGTGCCGAGACCACTTCAGGAACAGCTGCTCTGATGAAAAGAGATATTTGTAACGCCTCCACACTGGGTGAGGCTGAAATACCTGCCAAGTCTGAAAACCTTCTGTCAAATGCTTTTGCAGATGACATGACAACTATTAAGTTTTTTGAAATTTCACCACCTAATTTTGGATACAGCTTGTTCCTGCTCCGTCAGTCATTAAGTCACATCTGTAAGAAGTGTTGAGTCTTATCATGTCAACTACGCATCTTCTTTGTTTCTTTCTTCCTTTAGAGGAATGTAAAATTAGTCGCTAGTCTTGTCAATAATATCTTTCCAACTCTGGAATTATAACTCAAAGGCACCATTATTTCTTTTCTCATCTCTTTTTAATAATCTGAACTCTCTCAGTTGACAAAATCAAATAGGATTTTATAAAATAAGATTCTTATCATCTGGCCGTGTTTAGTAAAATTATTTGAATCCAAAGAAGCGTTTAATTTAATCAGTGCCTGACAGACAGCAGGAAAAAATACTGATGTCTTGGCAGCAAACTTCAATGCATGAATGGAGTTTGCTTAAAAAGAGATTAGAAAAAATATACATACGTATATTTACATACCAAAAGTCGTTTATTTGAGTGCAGATGTTGAAGTTTTTATACAAATTTCAGGACTTTGTGGTTATTTCTTAAGTATTAACCAGTAATATGAAACATTTTATATCTAAAAAACGTCAGGAAACACTGATAATAGACCTTTCCTTACGTCTGCATTTAAAATTCGGGTGGTTCCGGCTCCTTCCGTCAGGCTTCAGGCTGCAGCTCATTCATATTCATTATTAGAATTTGCTGGACTCTGATTGGCTAACAAACTAGCCAATGAGAGCAAAGAATACTGTTTCCTGCCCCGCTGTGCATTGCAATGTCAGACGTCGTGTCTTCCTGTTTGCTACACCTTATGCTAACAGCTTTTAGCCAGCAGCATGCTAGGCGTGGTTTCAACTGCAGGAGCTGCTAATGAGTACTAATGAGCAAAGGAGCCGTGAAGTAACAAGTACAGGCCGTTCGGACTCAGGAGAACTCGGGTGTTATCGCCACCTGCGTAGTTTGAGAGATGAAAACTGAAGGAGAAGTTGTTGACCTGTTTTCACACCCACTATGAAGGTAAGAACACCTGTGGAGCTAAAATATTCAACAGAAACCTCAGAAAAACCGTTTTTAATGGAAGGGCCTCTATAATACAATGCAAGGTATTTGTAAAGCGAGGGGGTAGGGGCTGTCACCAAAATCATTTTTCACCTGCCATCCCTTCTACCACTTCATAAAATGCATTTAGTTATTCATGATTACCTCATCATAATTATATCCATATCAAATATTTATTAAAAGAATATGTTTATGATATATCAACACTTTCAACAATGACTTAGAAAATTAAAGCAACAGCTTGACTTCCTCTAATATCAATTTTACATCGTTATTTAACTAATATTTATTCACTATTTACTACTAATACCATTAAACCTCCAGGTACTTGGCAGTACTGCAGTACCACACCAACTCCTCAGTGATGAGGACAACCAACAAAGACATGTCAACACACTTCAGTTTTCCAAAATTCTGATAACCGTCAGGACAGAACAAGGACTTTCTAATAGCTGATGCAAAGAAATCTAATTACCTCTATCGGTCAGCATTCAGCTGTATGCTGATAAGGTTATTCAAACAAATGCTTCACAGACTGAGAGGAAGCTGTTCATTTCCCACAAAAACTGACATGACCCCAAAGCCTGTTTTCACCAACTGCATGGTTTCCAATCCTCTTACAGGCTCAGTGTAATATTCATATAAAAAACTGGTGTTAGACTGAAACAGTCCAACCTCTGTTCACCACAAATGAAATAAATCTTTGAGTCAAGTTGAAGTTCTCTCAGTTTTACATCTTTCTACCTAGGGATAGCAGAGGAATATAGAGTTTGTTTGGAAATCTCTTTTTGTGGGAGAATGTTAGATGAAGAACATGGTTTATTTAGCTCTGTGGAAGAAAATCTGAAAGTTAGGGTTTTCGCTACTGCAGGGTCAGAAACTCACAAGATGAAATCAGTTTCTATAACAAAGATCCGAGCAGCTCAGACCGCAGCAAACACACAGAAAGTGGAACTAACGATTCTTTTAAACTCTCATCCAGCTGCATACGGTTTGCTGTTGTGTAACAGTTTACTGATGAATCAATATGATACTGTCTTAAATATACTGCTGTTTGTAGAGCTTAAAGAGGCCATTTCATACAAATTTCAGGACTTTGTGGTTATTTCTTAATTATTAACCAGTAATATGAAACATTTTACCGGTATATCTAACAAAATGTCAGGAAACACTGATTAACAGACCTTTCAATCTGTCTGCATTAAAATTCGGGTGGTTCCGGCTCCTTCCGTCAGGCCTCGAGCAGCAGCTTGTTCATCTTCACTATTCGAATTTGCTGGACTCTGATTGGCTAACAAACTAGCCTATGAGAGCAAGGTATACTGTTCTCTGCCCTGCTGCTAACAACGTCAGACGTCGTGTCTTCCTGTTTGCTACATCTAACCCTAACCCTAACCTGCATGCTAGGCGTGGTTTCAACTGCAGGAGCTGGCGAATACTAACGAACAAAGGAGTTGTGACGAAACAGATACAGGCCGTTCAGACTCGGGAGAACTTGGGTTTTATCGCCCCCTGCGTAGTTTGAGAGATTAAAACTGAAAGAGAAGTTGTTGACCTGTTTTCACACCCACTATGAAGGTAAGAACACCCGTGGAGCTAAAATATTCAACAGGAACCTCAGAAAAACCTTTTTAATGGAAGGGCCTTTTTAATGTCATGCCTCTTACAAAAAAGTCACACAACTAAAAAAACAACAACAACAATATTCTGAGAATACTGTCAAAGACTTTTACAATTTGGATCAAACAACATACACTGTTCTGAAAAGAAAACTGAGTCGACAACCATAGAAGTTTTTCCATGTTTTTAACTGATATTTTACATTTTAGATAAATATAGAGTGATGAGGAAAAAAGGAACACAAATTTTAAAGTTTTAGTTAAATCTAAAACTACAATTGGGATTTATTTGCCTTAACCTGGATTATTATTAATACTTTGCTAGGTTTTATTAAGTAAATCTTCGATGTTCAAAAGAACTTGTAAAAGTCACCATTAGTCATACTTTCACCTTAATACAAAAATATTGCAAGATTTCAGTGTAAATTATTTAAGGCCTTTTAGGTCAGGTTACACTGACCTTTCTGTGGTGTGATATTTGATAAAATATTATACACCAACTACAGCCGCATATAAGGAATTTGGTCTTTAAGAGGTAAAATGCCAAGTTTCTTGCACTTCATCAGCTATATGCAGTAAAATCATGTAGTTCATCAGATTAGAAGAACACTTTCTTGACCTGGAAAGTCTAAACCTAAAAAAGAATCCAGAGTTTCCTTAAACCAAAGTTTTTTGGCTAATTATTCTGATTTTTTCATTAGTTTTTGTTCTGCTATAGTCTGAACATGCAATTCCTCACATCTGGCCATTGTTTTTCCATTTTACATACTTCAGAAACTTTATAGAACCAGAGATAAAAAATAAACAATAAATCGACTCACACAAAGTTGTGCAATCTTATTTTAATTTCAAAAGGAAATTGAATGGTCAATACCATCGACACAACAAACATGGGCTGTTTGTATAAATTGTCATGTTTTATTTCTTTATAAAACATTGTAAATCAGACTTACTGTTTATTTTTGTCTTCATATGTTTTGTCAAATGCAATTTAAGGAGGACAAACGAGCTGAAACTTACGCTCCGCCTCCAATCTGGTGAAACATTCAAGATGGTAGAGAAGACAAGTGGACCAAAAGCAAAGTAAAGACGAAACTGAGGACAATATGATGATGGTGATTGACAAGACATGGATGCACATGAGACAAGAGGAAGCCAGATCAATGATTTGCTGAGAAGAAGGTTCTCATCCTGTGTTTGACGTAAGCAGCTGACTATTAAAAAGAATATTCTCTTTTTAGTTCTGTTGATATTCAGATAAGAGGCAGGTGGCATAGGAAAATAACTTTTTTTTTTACATATTCCTCGAGAATGTCACTTCTCAACACCAGAAACATTTCAACTCAGTTTAGCAACGATTCATCAATTCTCTGAATCTCTGCAGGGGGGATAAACAAAATCTTCCAAAATATATTCAAAGACATTGATGGGAAACACAATTCACATCCAGACTTGGGGTAGAACATCTTCAATGAATGATTGACTACAGAGGTCACACCATATAATTTCCCTAATTTTCATCAACTCACTCAGTGCCCCTTTGTGTTCTGTGGGTAATAGCATTTTCTTCAAAATAAAAGCTGCTCACCATCACCTAAACCTTAATCATAAGAATGAAGATTTAGATATTGAGATATTGAATCCCATCACAGGAAAGGTCAATAGTTCAAAGCCGTCCTTGAATTTAACACCTTCTTATCATAAAAAGAAAAAAATATATATGATAAAAAGCCTAAAAAGCATCAAGAATATATGTATTTGGTAGGAATTTATGTTTGATGATGCATATTATGTGTGATGATTTCCAGACCAGGTTAGTTTAGCTAGTGGTGATTTTGGGTGTTGCTCCTTTTAGAGGGAGAGTGATGTTCTTTGTCCTTTTTAGGTTTGTTTTTGATTAGTTTTTCATTTGGAACTTTATTTTTTTTAATTAATTGTTTGTTACTTTTCAAAATGTTTATTCCAATTTCTCTCAAAAGAACAATTTTTTTGACATTTCAACTGTTTTTGTCTGATTGAACTCAGATAAGTACCTAAATTGTTATATTCCCAGACATTTTCTATATAGAAATCAGGGCAGTCAACAATTTGCATGTGGTTTCCAAGAGGGTCTAGCTCTTTTTTGGGGGGCTTACATAAAAACAAAACTTTTTTTTTTTTTTCCTGAGTAGAATTTCTGAAAAAAGAGCTTGGCTTTTATAAGTAATTATTAAAATAATTTACTGTAAATATCCCCCTAATTTTTTTCAGACCTTTATGATCAATTTCGGAGTTTCTGATCTCTATGACAACTACACAAGACCCTAAAACCTGATTAGGATTTTCCATTTAATCAGGATTTTGTCTGACAAAACTTTAAAAGGTTATTCATTATATTGTTTCTATTTTCTTGCATCATTTAATATATGATTAGATTTAAGGACCTACATATAAGAAATGCTATGTGCTCTTCTTTGTTTTTTTTTTTTTTGTAATCTCAGATGAGAACCTGGGAAGATTGAAGTCAGACTCATGTCTTGGTGCACTGACCCACAAGAGGAGGGAAAGTGTCAGTGGTAGAGGGTGCTATATGTGTTAGCTTGAGTGTCTGAGAAAGAGAGCGGTAGTACTGGCCATGTTGCCTTCATTTCTTATCACATCACCAAGTTGGTTTGCCCTTTTCCTTGCCTTCCCTCCCTTTTGCTCCTTCTCTGGTTGTTGTTGTAGTTCTTCTCTTCCCTATAGTCTCTACTCACCTCTCCTCCCTCTGCTGCATCAAGATGATTTTTTGACTACAAAAAAAAAGCACATTTCTTCTGCCGGAATCTCATTAATTCTTCTTTCTTGCTTTCTTCATCCTACTCATCATTCTTCCTTCTCAGTTTTTCCTTCATCCACTCCTCACACCCTCACACTCGCCTTGCTCACCTCACCTCCCCTCCCATCTCACTCTCCTTCGCTCCTTCTCTCTCATGGCCTGGGGTGCTTTGATCACTTCTTCTTAGCCTCCTTATCCTGCCTCCCTCTCTCCCATCCGTTCATCCCCTCTTCCCCACTGTGCTGTCATCAATATCGCAGTCATCTGAGGATTCCTTCTTTATCCTTTTCTGTCTTGCCCTGGCTTTCTGTAAGATCTTATTCTCTGCATTTCACTCTGTCTTTCACCCCTTCAATCTCTTCCTGTTGATTGATTTTATGTTTAATGGGTTTTCTGGCCTCATCTCTTTCTTTACCCCCCCCTCTTTTTTTCTGTTTCTTACCCCACTTTCCTTCCTTATTTCCCATAACTCTGTTTCCCTTTCTTGCATCCTTTTGGTAGGCAGATCACTATCACCATCAGATTCACAGAAACACATCTGTAAACTTCAATCACATGAGACCCAGTGTGCTGTCAGCTTCTAAGGATCATGGGCCATCTACATCATCCTCTCCTCTTCTGTCTTCAGGCAATATCCATCCATCCCTTTTTACTCTTTTATGTACAACTACAAACCCATCCATCAACCTCTTGCCCCCTATATACTGTAAAGCTGGATATATATTGGTACCACTCTCACTCATTTTTTCTTCTACACTTCAACTCATGCCAAGAACAACCCAAAAGACCCACGAGGTGGAGTGTTAAAATGTGTGCATGTTTATGGTCCAGCCGTTATTTGTCACAAATTGTCCTCTGGACTGAGAGGAGTTAGTGGACATTCATCCGATTTGATCTGAAGCTGGATTTTGTGCCATGCCGCCTGGCTGCACTGAAACTGTGATTTTATTAATGGTTTCAATGTCACTTTCAACAGCCCGTCATGCCAGGATACATTTCATGGTTCAGGATGTAGAGGAGTCGAACCTTACCGGCAACACCGTCAAATCTGCCAAACTAATGGAACCTGTGACACTGTAAACAGAGTTCAGTCAAGCTTTTGGATGCAGTCCATCAGAGATATAGGGTAAGGGGAGACAGGTGAGGCAGACCTCAGCTGTCATCATGAAAAAAAATCTAATGTTTACTCAAAATAAATATGAACATTTGTCCACTGGTCTCCAGTATAAATGTATTTTCTGTGCAACCTCAATCATTTAAAACATTTTAAGAAAGAAATCAATGAATGATGAATTTTCTAATCAAATATAGGGAAGAAACAGGAAGTGCAGCAGAGCCTCACCTCTGAATCCCATACAAACTGGGTTGTGTTGCATGTGCCCATTTCTGTTTCTCAGCATGTTGCCAATATCACATTTACAGAAAGATAATTTATACCCCATGACTTTTTTACAGTTTGTGTAATGTATTTAATGTAAGGGTGTGACATAATTATTCTTGCTAATGAACAATTAACTGCAGAGAAAAGCCAGGAAGAGGTTAGGCAGACACTACTCTGCTGCACCAGTAGGGGGCAAACATGAGCAAGCAGGTGCTGGTTGCTGCTGTCCTTCTACAGAGAGGTAGTTGATGGTCAGCACCAGGTGTTTTAGCTAAATTCAGCAGGACAAGTAACCTTGCACTGCAAGCTGGATTCTCGCAAAATTTTGAGTTTTCCAAAACCACAAAAATCCATCTTGCACTGCTCTACCCAAACTGTCTGACTCAACTCTACTGGTGGTTCAGACCAGTCGTTGTTAGCATTATGCTTTGAGGTGGGCACATAGGCGGGTGCTCAGCAAGTGCCCAGGAAAAGCAAAACAAACATGGCTGCGCTGGTGGATGTACCCGTAGAAGTGGCTATTAAATCTGTTTTAGAAGAAATAGAGAAGATTTCTTCATTGAAAAATGAGAAAAGGTAAGCAATTTGTGCATTTCTTGTGTGTACTTTTCTCCCGACTGGATTTACAAGAGCTTGATTTACTGTGATTGGCAAAAGACAAATCATGGTAAGGGGACACTTGCTGGTGTGTCCTCCAATCAGCTCAAAATATTATACAAGATGTTCCTCCCTTTTTCAGATGCGTTGTATGGGAGCAGTTCCAGATCATTGTGTATCCCCAACTCGACACGGGGCTACACATAGATCTGGAATAGCCAGGTTACAGGTCAAGTGCATTAGAGTGGTTTGAGACCTTTGAAACTAAAAGTAAAAAGAAAGAACTTACAACCAAGAAACAGAACATTAGTCGGAAGGACAGGTGCATGGATTTTATATACAAATCATTTTAGTTTTTTAAAACAATTGGGATGAGACTCTGTAAAAAATAGATACAATACATCAAGTGTTTAAAAACTAAATTTTGACCGTAAGTGAAATATTTTCCTTTTTATCCTTTTGATGAACAACCTGTGTAAAAATCGATTAAAGGCCCAGAATTTTAAGTTTTAAAAAACACTAGAGATTGTGTTGTACACATCTCAATACTTGTATTTGTTTATAATGAGTATTAATTGTTTAGAACACAGAGTGCATAACAAATTTACTTTATTCATTGTATCTTGTTGATAAAAAAGTTATTTCTAGGCCAAATATGTTCCTGTGTGTTGGTGTGTGAGAGGGGAATGCTAATGAGATATAAAACATTGCTAGTCAATATTCATGCTGCCAATTAAATAGTGAATAATATGCTGTTTTGAGTTCTTACAACTGTAAATCTGACTCAGAAGGAGAAGGTGCCTCACCAGCCTTGAACCTCACCACACATCATCCAGGGTGTGAAAATAATATGAAAGTAAAAAGGTTAGGTGGTAGAACACAGAACTTTTTAACAATATAATGCTTCACACAACCAGCTAAATGTCATCAGTACATATAACTGTGTGCGCCATCGTCTTGAATAGAACTTGTTAATACTCCAACAAAATACAAAGTGCTTTAAATATCCATTATAAATTACTGTTCCAAATGGAAAATGGTTTTCTGATTGGATGGTTTGTATAAGTTTACAGACAAAACTTCAAGTTAAAAAAAGCTGAGTTGCAAAAAGAAAAAAAATACATGGATTTATTTTTGTGGCAGTCTGTGAATTTATTGTACAACTTGAGAACCTCTGATCAACCTCTGACTTCATTTCTAAACAGCACCGTTTTGACAGTATGGCTTATTTGATTTCGGGTTTCTTCATTAAGCAAATTCTTCTTCTGCAATAATGTTGCTCTTTCCCCTTCTTCATAGTGAACAGAGCTACATGTAATGATCTTTTGATGATGTGGTCACTTTTGGTCAGCTCGATCGTGCTTTGGATGAAAGTGACCGAGTTTAATCAACGTGCTGTAGAGTGCTATGCACTGCCCCCTGAGAAACCTTCAATTTAACTCTGATTTCACACTGAGAAAACCCATCTTTGCTCAGAATAACAATTTGACTACTGACACTTTCACTTAGCTCCAATGCAGCTTTCTCACCATCATGATACTACTTAGTAAGCAACGTTCTGATGGAAACTTCAGGAGCAGCTGTGTTTATGGCAAATGAACAACAGCAGCACTTTATTTCACTCAAGCAAGCCTACGATGGGATAATTAAATCCACTTAAATTGAAGTGACACCACTCAAGAAAATCTGACCTTTTTGAAAAGAGGAGTTAACATCTACAGTGCAACAATTTGGTTTCATTTTGAGTCCTTACCTTGAACAGGTGGAGAATTTCAGATGATCAATCACAGGTTTTTCTTATTATTTCTAAATTTTAAAACAAATTAAACAAAATACCCTCAGGCATCATTGTTTTTTTTAAGGCTGAATATTTACTCATATTTTGTGTTTCTTATTGATAATACTTTCTTTAATACAGGAGATATTGAAGGTTACACTTCTGTAAAGTTTGTATCTCACTGGGCTGCCAGAGTTGGAGACCAGCTGGAGAAACACAACTGTGGGAAAAAAAAGAAATCAGATTTTTTTTTTTTTGCTTCACTGATCTGTAAATACACTGTAACTTTTGTACAACATTTTTCCAAATGTTATTGTAAGAAAATTTGTTTATTCTCATCATGATTTTATTATTTACTCTAACATGTTTAAGAATACTTCATTTAAGTGTTAAATTTATAGTGCCAGACAGCTATGAACAAGCCATGGTGGGAAGTAACTCTGTGATAACATTGCCTTGTTATGTTATCTGTTTAGTGAGTGTGGGATGCCATAAACTGCTGTAACTTCACTTGCGGCAAGTAAAACTTCTAAACTTTATATTCTTAGTCTGTGGTTCTTCTGCTGTCTGAAGGTTGAACTTTGTTTGGTGTCTAGGAACAATTTTCCTGAAAGTTATGTAAATATTATTGATGTAATTTAGTTGAAAATGTCTTAAATATGTCCTCATTTTCTCACAGTGTACCCTCATTTTATGCACAACAATTGGAATCTCAAGGATTTTTTGTTTTTAAATAGTCACAATTTAGTTTTATAGGTCACCAACACCTGTCAAGGTTATTTCACATTTCTCAGACTCTGATCTGCTGAAGACAAAATAACTTTTAAAGTACCATTTTTTAATCTTTTTTCATATAGTCATATTTTTGATAGCATGTTTTTATAAGGCTGTACTGAATTTAACAAGTAAACTACAAATTTGAAAACAACTCATTTCACCCCTCCTCCTGTGTCACATAGGTCTTTTAAGCCAAGAGTACATTGGTTGAGAGTCCCACATGGTACATGGCTACATCTAGTGGTGGTGGGTTAAAACAACTTGTGTGACTTATAGTGTAAAGGCCTGTAACCATGGCATCCAGAGAGATGCCCACAACAACTCTGTGACTGTATAGGGAAAAAAAATCCTGAAATCTTTTTAACATGTTAAAAAATTCAAGTGACATGACAGCAAGTCTCTACGACTCATACGAGGAAATTGGGAATGATGTTTTAACAGATTTGGGAAACTCCCTTTCAAATGCCATTCAAACTTTATTGCTAACCGCTGCAATCTAGAAGGACTTTCTGGGAGAACGTCCAATCTTATCTGATTTATCAGTATTTATTAAGCTGATTTATAAGTGGATATACAGTATAAAATGAATCATAAGTATAACAGTGTTTGCGCCATCTGCCCTTGTGTTTCTTGGCCACAGTTTGGCCATACAGCAGACATATGGGCCAAAGGCATTCCTGTTTGTGCCAAGTGGAAACCATCTGGATGCAGAATAATTTGTTATATATGAAATTAGAAATTCATAAATGTTGTTTAACTGTTTTTCTTTTTTAAAGCTCTAAAAGTAGTTCCTTCAACTTCCCAGTAGAGTTCTTGTGAGCATTGTTCAGGTTAATCAGATATAAAACAACAACACTTTTATTTTGAAATAAATCAAAAACTGATAACTGAGATGCTGCATTTGAGGCAGTCAAATACCTGCACTGCTTTTTGTATGAGTCACTTGTGCCGTCGCTTTCTAACTTTGATTTCAAACCATTCTACACATCTGTGTGTGCTACTCATGATTCCTCCTTTCCCACATATTTCATTTTTCTATCACTCTTTTAAACTTTTGCCAGACACATATTGCTTTCGCTGTCAGTGTTTCATTTCAGACGCCGAATAGTTTCTGTTCAGGGCAAATGCACACCCACACATAAGTAACCACACTGACCTTCAGCTCCTCCCACCATCTGTGCACAAATCAAAGAACAGATGCTGTCTGCCAGTCAACTAACAGCCTGACATTTAGGCCAATTAGGGCAGAAGTGTGATTTAATGGTAGATCAACAGATTGAGACATTTAAAGTGGAAAACTGATTGATGGATAGATTGCTATCATAATTATTATTCTCCATGACCCTGACTATATGAATCACATTTAGATTACTGGCAATGCACAGACTGAGATAGAACGTATTATTCTACTATTATTCTCTTGTAGTTTTTCTTGAAGATTGACCTCATGCTCCATAGCTTCCATTTTCTTTAAAGCAGGCATCTATTATGTTCATTTCCAACTTTCTATCTTTATAGCAAGAAAATAAGTACACTCTGAATAATCGGCATCAAAAAACTTCAAAGTAAATAATGAATATCGTATTTATCTTGCATTCTTACCTTGTCATATAACACCTGTATCCAATTAGATTCCTAATGAAAGTGTTTTAGCTCATTCTTTGGATTGTTGATTGCTTATTTTTTTATGGGAAATACTGTTGAAGAACCTACAACCAGAATTTCTAAACTCAAATATGGATTTTTCAAAATGTCTTGAGATATTTGCAATGATTCACTATTACTTTGACTGTATCTCTAGGCATTGATATCATATTGCATCAATTTTGAACAAGCTTGAAATATTCACGATGCAAGTTTCCTCTCAAAATAGTCACAGAGAGATTGCGGGCATTATCCATCTAAATTTAGACAACTTTGGGAGGGGTTGGCAATTAAGTTGTGATGAATTAGTGACAAAAGATAATCTAATATTCTTAATATGATACATTTTGAACAAATAAAGACATAACTGAGATAATTTGTGAGTAAATAGTACAGGTTTTGCACAAATGTTGCGTTATGACACAAAAGAGTTGTAAGTACTAATTTAGTGTTATTTTGATTGGAAATTTCTGTATTTTCTCGCATTTTTGTGTCGCTAACAGCCGAATCTTAGTGAGATACAGGCTTAAAAATTAACAACAAATGACAAATTTTCAAATCTGTAATTTTAAAACATCAAGACAGCACTTCTGTTTGTTGGTGGGCTGCACTAGAAGCCGGTGGCCATGTAATGCAATATTTACAAATAGGATTTCAACTTTTCACATGAGTAGGATTGTTAAAGAACTCCACAACTTGAGCATCTGTCGCTTAACGATTCAATAATATTAACAGTATCTATACACATACACACTGAAAAAAGATTTGAAAATACAAAATGGATAATTTCTGCATTCTTTTTTAAATGTTTTTGATCTTCAGATAGAGCTCCCAAATTATCAGCAGCAAAGACAACGTTGCTGCAAAGTTGTTATTTGTCTTCTTCTTTGTCTCAGTGAGTGTGTGGATCAGATATTTGTGTGATTTTAAGTTAGCAAAGCATGTTTGACACTGTGTGTGTGAGTCTGTTCACCTGTGTCACTTCCTCAGTGTGTGCATGCTTCTGCCTATTTGAATGTGCTTTCATCCGTGTACATGGGGAGGACAGAGGAGTGAAGAGGAACGCTGGGTGGTGGTGAGTGTTAAATGTCATCCCTGACTTCTTAAACAAATAGCTGCACATCGAGATTTTACCTGATCGCAGTGCTGACGAAATGCATTTCACCCTCGTTTAACAGCTTTTTTACTTCTCCTCTCTTGTCCTTTACTTTTATACCATTTGCTTTTTCTTAGCTGCCTGGAAATCTATTTCATAATGATGGTGAAATGCAGACAAAACACAAATTAAGACAAGCGGGTTGTGCAAATGTGCATGCTAATCACAGTTCTCTTCTCCACAATGTCACCAAAACCGTCAAGAAGATTATCTGAAACATAGAATATGCACTAAAGATCATTAATTCAAATAATGGTTCCCTGTACACTTTATATCTTATTTATATGCAAGCAAACACAAAAATACCTTTTTTCAGAAATAAACATTTCATTTTGCCAACTGCAGAAAATGAAAATACAAATTCATAAAGCTTCCATCAACGACTTGACCCATACGTTGGTGATATAAATGGTGCAGAATCAAAGGAAGCTGTACTTAGTTATTACTGCTTGGCAGAATAACATCACTAGGCCCTAAATTAGGAAGAGTACGGTTGGTAGATAGAGTTCCGCTAGAAAGTACCACCAGCATCAAAGTAATTACTAAAAGTGACACTGACAAAAGCCGCCATGAACGACTGTACGAATATACTTTGATGTGTTTGAAGGAACAAAAAAAAAGACACTTCACAAAGTACTTTTAACTTTCAAAGTGAATGATAATAGTATTGAAGATTATTGTTGTGTTAAAAGAGGAAATCTAAAAGAGGAGAGATGGATCAAATTATAAAATGAAACGAAGATAAACAATGAAAAGCAGCATGTCTCAAGAAAAAAAAAAAACAAAAAAAAAGAATTATTAGATTACTGTCACCGAGCAGTCCCAGTAATAAGGTTCTGTCACAGAGAATTAAACAGCAAAATGCCACATGCCTCAAGTGGTGACAGCTTTTCACAAACGCTTATGAGGGAAAAAATAAAAACCTTAAGATGGTCATTTCTAAATGGTTTTTGACATCTACAGAGTCTTGAAAAGGCATCCGCAATATAACTCAAAGCTCAAGCACAAATATAAAGTCTGATCACAGCGCTCATCTTTTTTAGGGCTGATGAATAATCTTGAATAATCAATAAATGCACACAGAGATTGATCAATAAAAGGAAAAGAAATTCAGCAATGTAATCGCATGTTGGAATCCCAATGCAGGTGTATCAGACATTCTCAGCATATATGACCTTTATTGATTTCTATAGTCAATTCTTAAAGAGTCCAGCTGATCAAGGCTATTTCCAGTTACACATGGTCTCATCTCATATAAAAAGCTTCCCGATTTTACATGAAAACTCATGTGAAAAGAGATTTTTACAAATACTGCAGAGAGTATTTCTGGTATGAGAAGTGATGCTTCACTTGGTTTGTTTTATTCAAAGATTAACTTCCAATCTTTTCAGTTTAAATTACACTTTGTGGTCTATTTAGGAAAATGGCTGTAAACAACAACACAACATAAACGTCATCTATCCATCCACTCGTTTTCTAAACTAGCTTGTTCCTGTCTAGGGTCACAGGAAGCCGGTAGTGGTCACTGGGCAAGAGACGGTTACATCATTGACAGATTGTCAGTAAACGTGCTTATAGCTTTTCACTTTGGACGTCAAACTATGGAGGTTGTCTTACATATTATTGGTAACTTGGATCCTTTAGATTCCAGGGATGTCTGGAAATCACATCTAATGAATGTTTTGGGTAATTTGATTACTAGAATTGATTTCAGACCCCACTGCTCAGATCACATCTACAGACATCTATCAGTCATGTAAATATTTATTGAAGGTCCAATGGTTCTTGAACAACCAGACTGAAAGTTTGTTTTGCCTTGCTGGTGATAAGTCAGAGTGTTTTCCAGAGGGAACTGACTGCATATTGGTTATTAGTGTTCTGTTCAAACACAAATGCAGAATGAAGCTAAAAATTTTAGATTTATGTAAAAGAATATGATTACAAATAGAATTAGATCAACATTTATTTTGGCATGAGAAGGAGTTCAGTTATTCAGGTGGTGTTAGAGTCAAGTCACTGTTTCTCCACATTAAAATAAGCCGGTCAGGTGGTTTGGACATCTGGTGAGGATGCCTTCTGGACCTCTCCCAGGAGAAGGGCTTCAGACAGATCCCGCTGAGAGGAGGCCTGAAGGCATACCTGGGACTTGCAGGAGAGAATATATCTCACAGCTGGTCTGGGAATGCCTCCACGTCTCCCCGGAAAAGTTGGAAAAAATAGCTGGGAAAGGGAAGGTTGGGGAATCGCTGCTCATAGAGTTACTGGATGGATGGATGGATGGATGGATGGATGGATGGATGGATGGATGGATG
>SSNP01000031.1:2197914-2411085 GCA_006937955.1 Pachypanchax playfairii
ACTGCTTTTTGTATGAGTCACTTGTGCCGTCGCTTTCTAACTTTGATTTCAAACCATTCTACACATCTGTGTGTGCTACTCATGATTCCTCCTTTCCCACATATTTCATTTTTCTATCACTCTTTTAAACTTTTGCCAGACACATATTGCTTTCGCTGTCAGTGTTTCATTTCAGACGCCGAATAGTTTCTGTTCAGGGCAAATGCACACCCACACATAAGTAACCACACTGACCTTCAGCTCCTCCCACCATCTGTGCACAAATCAAAGAACAGATGCTGTCTGCCAGTCAACTAACAGCCTGACATTTAGGCCAATTAGGGCAGAAGTGTGATTTAATGGTAGATCAACAGATTGAGACATTTAAAGTGGAAAACTGATTGATGGATAGATTGCTATCATAATTATTATTCTCCATGACCCTGACTATATGAATCACATTTAGATTACTGGCAATGCACAGACTGAGATAGAACGTATTATTCTACTATTATTCTCTTGTAGTTTTTCTTGAAGATTGACCTCATGCTCCATAGCTTCCATTTTCTTTAAAGCAGGCATCTATTATGTTCATTTCCAACTTTCTATCTTTATAGCAAGAAAATAAGTACACTCTGAATAATCGGCATCAAAAAACTTCAAAGTAAATAATGAATATCGTATTTATCTTGCATTCTTACCTTGTCATATAACACCTGTATCCAATTAGATTCCTAATGAAAGTGTTTTAGCTCATTCTTTGGATTGTTGATTGCTTATTTTTTTATGGGAAATACTGTTGAAGAACCTACAACCAGAATTTCTAAACTCAAATATGGATTTTTCAAAATGTCTTGAGATATTTGCAATGATTCACTATTACTTTGACTGTATCTCTAGGCATTGATATCATATTGCATCAATTTTGAACAAGCTTGAAATATTCACGATGCAAGTTTCCTCTCAAAATAGTCACAGAGAGATTGCGGGCATTATCCATCTAAATTTAGACAACTTTGGGAGGGGTTGGCAATTAAGTTGTGATGAATTAGTGACAAAAGATAATCTAATATTCTTAATATGATACATTTTGAACAAATAAAGACATAACTGAGATAATTTGTGAGTAAATAGTACAGGTTTTGCACAAATGTTGCGTTATGACACAAAAGAGTTGTAAGTACTAATTTAGTGTTATTTTGATTGGAAATTTCTGTATTTTCTCGCATTTTTGTGTCGCTAACAGCCGAATCTTAGTGAGATACAGGCTTAAAAATTAACAACAAATGACAAATTTTCAAATCTGTAATTTTAAAACATCAAGACAGCACTTCTGTTTGTTGGTGGGCTGCACTAGAAGCCGGTGGCCATGTAATGCAATATTTACAAATAGGATTTCAACTTTTCACATGAGTAGGATTGTTAAAGAACTCCACAACTTGAGCATCTGTCGCTTAACGATTCAATAATATTAACAGTATCTATACACATACACACTGAAAAAAGATTTGAAAATACAAAATGGATAATTTCTGCATTCTTTTTTAAATGTTTTTGATCTTCAGATAGAGCTCCCAAATTATCAGCAGCAAAGACAACGTTGCTGCAAAGTTGTTATTTGTCTTCTTCTTTGTCTCAGTGAGTGTGTGGATCAGATATTTGTGTGATTTTAAGTTAGCAAAGCATGTTTGACACTGTGTGTGTGAGTCTGTTCACCTGTGTCACTTCCTCAGTGTGTGCATGCTTCTGCCTATTTGAATGTGCTTTCATCCGTGTACATGGGGAGGACAGAGGAGTGAAGAGGAACGCTGGGTGGTGGTGAGTGTTAAATGTCATCCCTGACTTCTTAAACAAATAGCTGCACATCGAGATTTTACCTGATCGCAGTGCTGACGAAATGCATTTCACCCTCGTTTAACAGCTTTTTTACTTCTCCTCTCTTGTCCTTTACTTTTATACCATTTGCTTTTTCTTAGCTGCCTGGAAATCTATTTCATAATGATGGTGAAATGCAGACAAAACACAAATTAAGACAAGCGGGTTGTGCAAATGTGCATGCTAATCACAGTTCTCTTCTCCACAATGTCACCAAAACCGTCAAGAAGATTATCTGAAACATAGAATATGCACTAAAGATCATTAATTCAAATAATGGTTCCCTGTACACTTTATATCTTATTTATATGCAAGCAAACACAAAAATACCTTTTTTCAGAAATAAACATTTCATTTTGCCAACTGCAGAAAATGAAAATACAAATTCATAAAGCTTCCATCAACGACTTGACCCATACGTTGGTGATATAAATGGTGCAGAATCAAAGGAAGCTGTACTTAGTTATTACTGCTTGGCAGAATAACATCACTAGGCCCTAAATTAGGAAGAGTACGGTTGGTAGATAGAGTTCCGCTAGAAAGTACCACCAGCATCAAAGTAATTACTAAAAGTGACACTGACAAAAGCCGCCATGAACGACTGTACGAATATACTTTGATGTGTTTGAAGGAACAAAAAAAAAGACACTTCACAAAGTACTTTTAACTTTCAAAGTGAATGATAATAGTATTGAAGATTATTGTTGTGTTAAAAGAGGAAATCTAAAAGAGGAGAGATGGATCAAATTATAAAATGAAACGAAGATAAACAATGAAAAGCAGCATGTCTCAAGAAAAAAAAAAAACAAAAAAAAAGAATTATTAGATTACTGTCACCGAGCAGTCCCAGTAATAAGGTTCTGTCACAGAGAATTAAACAGCAAAATGCCACATGCCTCAAGTGGTGACAGCTTTTCACAAACGCTTATGAGGGAAAAAATAAAAACCTTAAGATGGTCATTTCTAAATGGTTTTTGACATCTACAGAGTCTTGAAAAGGCATCCGCAATATAACTCAAAGCTCAAGCACAAATATAAAGTCTGATCACAGCGCTCATCTTTTTTAGGGCTGATGAATAATCTTGAATAATCAATAAATGCACACAGAGATTGATCAATAAAAGGAAAAGAAATTCAGCAATGTAATCGCATGTTGGAATCCCAATGCAGGTGTATCAGACATTCTCAGCATATATGACCTTTATTGATTTCTATAGTCAATTCTTAAAGAGTCCAGCTGATCAAGGCTATTTCCAGTTACACATGGTCTCATCTCATATAAAAAGCTTCCCGATTTTACATGAAAACTCATGTGAAAAGAGATTTTTACAAATACTGCAGAGAGTATTTCTGGTATGAGAAGTGATGCTTCACTTGGTTTGTTTTATTCAAAGATTAACTTCCAATCTTTTCAGTTTAAATTACACTTTGTGGTCTATTTAGGAAAATGGCTGTAAACAACAACACAACATAAACGTCATCTATCCATCCACTCGTTTTCTAAACTAGCTTGTTCCTGTCTAGGGTCACAGGAAGCCGGTAGTGGTCACTGGGCAAGAGACGGTTACATCATTGACAGATTGTCAGTAAACGTGCTTATAGCTTTTCACTTTGGACGTCAAACTATGGAGGTTGTCTTACATATTATTGGTAACTTGGATCCTTTAGATTCCAGGGATGTCTGGAAATCACATCTAATGAATGTTTTGGGTAATTTGATTACTAGAATTGATTTCAGACCCCACTGCTCAGATCACATCTACAGACATCTATCAGTCATGTAAATATTTATTGAAGGTCCAATGGTTCTTGAACAACCAGACTGAAAGTTTGTTTTGCCTTGCTGGTGATAAGTCAGAGTGTTTTCCAGAGGGAACTGACTGCATATTGGTTATTAGTGTTCTGTTCAAACACAAATGCAGAATGAAGCTAAAAATTTTAGATTTATGTAAAAGAATATGATTACAAATAGAATTAGATCAACATTTATTTTGGCATGAGAAGGAGTTCAGTTATTCAGGTGGTGTTAGAGTCAAGTCACTGTTTCTCCACATTAAAATAAGCCGGTCAGGTGGTTTGGACATCTGGTGAGGATGCCTTCTGGACCTCTCCCAGGAGAAGGGCTTCAGACAGATCCCGCTGAGAGGAGGCCTGAAGGCATACCTGGGACTTGCAGGAGAGAATATATCTCACAGCTGGTCTGGGAATGCCTCCACGTCTCCCCGGAAAAGTTGGAAAAAATAGCTGGGAAAGGGAAGGTTGGGGAATCGCTGCTCATAGAGTTACTGGATGGATGGATGGATGGATGGATGGATGGATGGATGGATGGATGGATGGATGGATGGATGGATGGATGGATGGATGGATGGATGGATGGATGGATGGATGGATGGATGGATGGATGGATGGATGGATGGATGGACGGACGGACGGACGGACAGATGGGTGGAATTCCAGTAAAAGCATTGCAGCTGGAGATAATACAGAAATAATGTATCTCCATTACGTAACAAAAGCTTTTGAGCTCTTTCAAAATAAACATCTACACTCTGAGAAGTTGATCCTATTAAACTGCCATTATGAAATCTGAAGGTCATCAAAGTTAGAAACAAGAACGCCAGAGACACAAAAGAAATGCGGTCTAGAGAAAGATGACTGAGGCTTTGACACAGGTGATACGGACTGAGAGGATTACAAACAGGAATGGTGACATCAGCAAAGAATCAGAGACATTCAGAGATATAGAGAATGTTATATTTTATATTACTAAACTGCATTTACACACAGTTGCTTGCAACATGCTCTTTTGAGTCCTTTTCTATTTTACATTTTAGGGGATTTTAGTTTAAGGGAGAAACCTGGATTTGACAGTCCACTGGATGACTGATTTGGACCATTCTTCTTCTTTTGTTTGTTTTGACCTGGGTTACTATCTCCCTCAGCAGTGGGCATCATTTTGTTTCCAAAAACCAACACTGACTCAGTCAAAACAATCAAAGGGTCACACATTTAACCAGAAACAAACAAATAAAAAGAAATCTGACTGGTTGGAACACACTCTCAGAGCCTTTACTGCCTTTTTTCATAATAAAACAAGACTGTAGAGTAGTTTTTAAATTGGATTTAAAGATACTTTGTACTTCTTGAATACAGCAATACTCTTTTAGTATATCATATAAACCATTTGTGAAGTGATATTTATAGTAAACAGTAATCAGCTCACGTAAATTACAAATTTCAGTGTGTTTTTCTCAAACTACTGTAAAACAATCCTTTATTTCTGCATTGGATAACGTTTTCTCTTGCTACAATCTGTAATGCCAGTTTACATTGATATATAATTGTTTTGTTTACATTTCTGGACATAAAGGACCACAGTTTGAGATTCTCTGACACCAGTCAAATTTGTATGACGCCTCCTGTATGTACTGTACGGTAAGACAGTTTGGCAGACCCAAAGTCACACCAAGACAGTTTAACACAACAACAAATTCCAGCTTATCCAAAGAAAGTGAGATTTATGTGTGAGGCAAATTATGTAAGTAATCTAGTCATGTTCAAAAAGATAATCTCTAAACTAAAATAACAACATTTTGCAGGTTTTGGTTTAAAACGACCGAACTAACGGAGCTGTTGGACGAATTACGGCATTATACCTAAAACACTCCCCAAAAAGAACACAGGCGGATTGAATCGGATTAATAATGAAACAGTATATTTTTTTAAAAAATGTTTTATTTGTGGTTTTGTTTTATTTTGCTTTTTTAAATTTTTTTGCACTCCATTTTCTAGTTTAAATTCACTTTGCTAATTCACATGAATGTTATGAAATTCACTTTACTCGTGCTTTTTTTTTTTTCTATTTTTCAGATAAAAGATGTCCACTTCACTAAGCTCTTACCCTTTTCAAGTAAAGGTCTATTTCAAGAAGTTTTAAATACTCAGAAATCAATGAAGGTTGTGTCATGTGATTGAGTGTGCATCTGTGTGTGTGTGTGTGTGTGTGTGTGCACGCATGTATTCTGCATTGGCATGTCTTTTGGTGGGTGGTGAGCATTTGAGAGTGCCTGTGAGTTAGTGCGTGTTTGAATTATTTATGAAGTCAAAGTGCTCCACTGGGAGAAATGCAATGCATCTTATTCACAACCATTCGATGTTTAAAACATGCATCGCCTTGAGAGGTTTAAGATTTGAAATCTAAAACTGGACAATAAGCAACCCCTTTTTTTTGGTGATAAACAGATGAAGTAAACAAGTAGCCACTGCTGTGGTGCTGTCTCCTTACATTAAATACAAGCAAGTGGAAAGAAAACAGGATGCTGAGGTTTTCTTTTTTCTCTCTTGGGTGTGTTTGTTTCAGGAAATGAGCCAGGCAATCCCGTAACAGTCGACTTCATCACAAAAAAATAAATGTCTTGTTTCAATATTTTGTAGAATGCTGAATACTTAAGATTATATTGAGCTGAATACTGGAGGAGGTAAGCACACATGCATACAATCTGTTGACAATCACCAAAATGGAGACGTGAAAAACTGAATAAATAGTATGTTTATGAACTTATTTATGTTTCTTGGATTGCTGGAATATATTGGAAATGTAGCGTTGCAATATTATAAAGGATTAAACTACTCCCTGATGATTGGAATTATTTTTTGCAGAAGTTATAAAAGGACATGAAAAGTTTTGGGAGAGTTTTGATGACTGAGGAAATTGTGAGTTTATCACAACTGATCCAGTTATTGTGATCGTCAACAACACGTTTATATTAATGTTTTCCTAATACTGAGCAGCTCCAGCTTTTTTTGCAGTATTCTTTCTTATTCTTCTCAAATTGCAATTTGATATACTGTAGGTTAAAAGAATCTGCATTTCTAATAAGTATAAAATGACTCAGGCTCTGTATTACACATTAACGTTTGGATTTGCCAGTACTGAAATTGATTTACCCTTTTTTTCCCCCTTAAAGCATTTGGCATGCACTGTGGCTGCAAATTTAAGAGTAAATTATAACATTTGTGAGCTGTGTATGAAGCAAAAAAAAATTACAATTCTAATTATTTCAGTGTTTTTAAACAAAAAAAAAAAAGAGTAAAAAATACAGACAAGCAAAAACATCAGAATAACATCTGCACGTTAGGGAACCAGATGACACTGAAATCCTCACAGACTCTGTGTTAAACTGATACTAAAAACACAAAACAACATGTTTGTCTGATTTGTCTGCATTGTGTTCATTGTCACTTTAAAATTGTGGAACATTTTGTGTAATTTGCTTTTAACTGGATGAAGCAGAAATGGCGTGCGCCTTTGTTGTTGCGCGTGAGGTTTCAGAAATTCCGAGTGAGACTGTAATGATGTCTGTGTTTCCCAAACAGAGTTTGATCTGTATATAAAATAATGAGTATAAGATGAATGGCTTCTATCTCTAAATCATGTATAAGTGAACAGCCTGACTGCATCTCGTGATGAAAACAATCCAATCACGCGTGTCGGCGACTGACACACATAACCAGTGTGGGACTCAAAGACTACGCTGATATTTTTTTTTTTTATTGAATAAACAGAATCAAAAGGAAGAAAGATAAACACACACTGTTCTGGTAACACTTTCCTACCGCGTGCACAGTGTGATGTTGGCGGCTCCTGATCAAAACTACATTTCCTGCAAGATAATGACTCCAAACATTTTGCAAGTCATATAAAACTACCCTCAAGCAAAAGCAAGACGAGTCATGTAATGGATGATATGCTGTCCCCGTGTAACCCCGACCTCATCATGATGGACGCATCAGCATAAAGTGATTTAAGCCACTGGGACAGCCTAAATCCAACACATGACTGTACTAACTAATGTAAGCAAGTGACCATTTTATACATGTGTGCAGAAGTACAACAGTGGTATTTTAAGCCCATATTAGAGGGTGGAACCAATAATTTCTATAAGTTTACATGGGTGATGAAATGAATTGTTTTCCTCTTGAAAGAATGGAAATTTTACCTTTAGTCCCTAAAAGAACTAAATGTGTCTGCATGTGTTTTTTGTAGTTTTTTTAACAATAGCATACAAAATGCAGACACGTCTGGTTTAACTAAGGGGTTGTCCTGAGGCCACACTAAACAAGCAAATCATGCATGTGTAGCGGCGGCTCCCTTGGGAATGTGCCCTTGTGTTTGTGTAAATTTATGTGTCTTAGTCATGATGTGCTGCTGGTGCGTGAAAATGAATATGAATGACTAAATTCGAGTCGAAATGCCGCGGAGTGACATTTCATCTATTTTCATTCAGCAGTGTAGGAATAGCCACTTCCAAGTGCATCCTCTTAACTTTAAGGTGATGCAACATGTCACGATTATGGTCGTGCAGCAGACAACTTTAACACAGCTGGGCAGCAAATCTCATATATATGTAGTTTATCGGGTCCACTTTGCTAATAATATGTACCCTTCAAACATGTGCATCAATTTGAATTGCTCTTATTTGCACGTGAGGAACAAGTGGAGATAAAATGTTGGAGCGTGTTGATAAGTCAGGTCTTTGAATGCAACTGGAACTTTTCTTATATCCATTCGAACGCAGCTCATGTCTCTGAACCCATTGGGTGTTGAATCTTTTCTTTTCCCATCACTGCAAAAGTAGAACTTGTGGCCAAAACTTCAGATGAAGGTGATGTAAATGCTGCAATGCAGGTGGAGGATGGTTAAAATTCAACATTTCTCATGGTACCCGCTCTTTCATCTGCACTCAGGTGTGCTCTGTTTTTAACACTTAACTCGCCCCTTTTCCCGACTGTCAGACGGCCTTTTATCTTATGGTCTGTAAGTCGTCTTCATCTGGGCCGGTAACCCATTTATTGTGTGATGCTTGGGTAACACATCATATATAAAGCATATATATATATATATATATATATATATACAACAGAGACTATATGGAGCATCTTCTGCCAGTGAAGATGTTCCAGGTTTTTTCGACGGTTTCCATTCTCTATGTTTCTGTCAGCTACAGAATCTCTTTATGCTAAAACTACATTATGTATTCAGATAGAGTGCCTAACCAGCAGTCACCGTGGTAACCCAAAACACATCCATCATAATCACTATGACAACCACGGATAGAGCTGTCAATCAGCACCGTCCCAAAGGTAACTGGGGGGAAAAAAAAAGAGCCTGTGTACCCACATCTGCAAAGACAAAAACAGCTGAACGGACACACCTGCATTAATGCACAAAAACATACACATATGCACACACAACCCCGCACCACCACCACCACACACACACATATATAGATAGTCAGATACACACACAGAATGGATTTTTTCAAAGATATTCAGCCTCACACCTGATCAGGTATGAGATTACGCACTGCTTTGAACGGAAACAACACACAGACATCAAAGCTGGACCTGACCAGATCTATCAGAAACTGGCAAACATCAGGCAGATTCACAGGAGGGTGCAGCAGAGGCCATTTACCACCAGAGGGCCCCTGAAAAGATACTTTATATTACACTTTTTTTCGTCTCTATTTTTTTGTAACAACAGCACAGTTTTTAATTATTTATTTATTTTTTGTAAGAAAGACAGATTGAGTTATTATCACACCTGCACTCGTCTGGCCTAAAAGAAATGACAGCAAAATAACTGGTAGTGATCTCAGCTGTTGATCTGTGATATTGCTTAGAAACAATGTCCACAGTGGCCAAACTACCACTGCCACCCACTCTCGTTCCTTCATCTCACTCAGTTATTCTCTCAAGAGGGAAGAAGCAATAAAGCTTTCCTTTTTTTCCACTTCCTGTCTGTTTCCAACAGACATGTCCCTGCCATAACCTTTACCCCCTCTTGTCTCTATTCCACTAATTTTATCTCCCAGTATCACTCTCTCCCTTGTGCTTTTTGTACCCCCCTTTTCCTTCCCTCTGTCTCAGATTAAACTGTCTACCCTGCTGTCCTACTTCAGATCCCTTGTTACTCATCACCTCGGGCTGTGTGTTGGTGTGTGAATGTGCGCGCACATAAGCCAGACATGCTAGCTGAGCATTAACCTGCCAAAGTATCAAGAGACAAAAAAAGGGGAAAGACGGGGAAGAGCATAGATGGGAAGTGAACGGTAAAGAATTAAGAAGAAATGGTTGTGGCAGCAGAACTGTTGTTGGGTTGTTACAGGGGGTCCTGTTACA
Organism: Pachypanchax playfairii; assembly: GCA_006937955.1. Lineage (NCBI taxonomy): Eukaryota > Metazoa > Chordata > Actinopteri > Cyprinodontiformes > Aplocheilidae > Pachypanchax > Pachypanchax playfairii. The sequence continues at coordinate 2,207,953 of SSNP01000031.1, forward strand.
TTGCAACAGTTTAACTTTACATTGTCCTGTCTCTCTCATACGCATATGCATGCACATTTCTATAAGGATATTGCATTCATTTCTATTCACTATGAAATGATAGTCAAACGGATTTACCCTGAAATTTTCTGCAACAGAACGACATTAATCCAGAAACTACAGCTCTAAATCAGGCAATTATTAATGCTAGAAAAAGTCCAAAAAACGGGGAAAATCAAGCACAAACACATGCAAAACACTATCTATTTATAGGTAAGTGAGCAGACAACTACATGAATAATGTAAAGTATGCCCATCTTTAGTGGTGTTTCCACTAGCTCCGGATCAGTACTTTGTTCAAGTTGCACTTCTGTATCTTTGTCACAATGTACCCCACACTTTAGTGGCTACAAATAGAAGCCATCTGCCTCAAACTGCTTCATATTCACTTTTTACTGCTTTAAACTCACCTGGACCCCACAGCATATCACAGTACACTTTTGAACTGCTGAACTTATCATCAGGACACAGGACTTGGAGAAGTTTGTCTTCCTGCTGCAGCAGAGAATCAGGCAAATGTTGCAACAGCATGTTTCCCCTATTGAGTTGGAGATATTCATTCAAAATGTATTTATTAAAACTATTATCATCACAGCAAGATATAAGGCTATACTAGGGTTTGTTCTAAAATAAAACTAAAACTTTAACACAGTGCAATGCACATGAGCGATTGGTGAATACGTCATCAAATGGTGCTTAATTGGTCACGTGATGCATGGTCGGACAAACACATAACCTGATGCAGTGATGTCACTACAAGGGAGTTTTCTAACAAAGTTGACAGAAATATGTTCCCAGTGCTTTTTTGTTTGGCTGTGTGCCAGATCATTCATTGTGTACCTTAAATGCTGGTTGGAATGTCGTGGATTGTCAGTGGTGGCAAACAAAGAAACATGTAGGCAGGTTCACTCCTCCACATCCTCCATTAATTTCTGATAATGGTAATGGACATCTCATCCAGGACTGGCCTGAGCTGCATGGTGCCCTAAGAAAAAAAATTATTTGGGCGCCCCCTACTGCCCAGAAAAGAAACAATGTAACTCAATAACTGGATTACATTGCAAAATATATTTATTTATGCTAAAATGAACAGTAGAGATGATAGATATATATTTAATTATTACTTATTTTCAGTGCTTAATTTGTAAATCAAAAGTTACCGGAACGCAAATAGCGCTATGAGACCAGAATTCACTGAGGCCAAACTGATACCGTAATGCACACAGATACACAACCGTCGGACCAGAGCAAGCGCTGTGCGCCGGCGCACAGCGGGTGTAAATTGTCAAGCAGGGCTAGAGAAAGTGATGATAAGCCCAGAGGAAGTAAGTTATACTGCATTTTTGGCATTTTGATGCCGCTGTTATTCATCCCAACTGGCGCGGTTAACGGATCCTAGCAAACAGTTACCGGAACACACCCTTCAAAATAAGACAGTTCCCGGATCTTGTTCCGGCAGGATCCGGCTCAAATTAAGCCCTGCTTATTTTGCTCTTTACATGAGATGAATGGTGTGTCAGACAGTTTGTCTTAAAAAAAGGAGAATTTGGCAACCCCCCCCCCCAGCAGAGGGCGCCCAAGGCAATTGCCTAGTCTGCCTACGCCCAGAACCGGCCCTGATCTCATCAGACATTATCCTGCTTATACCACGGTCACTTACAAAAGAAATAACTATAAAATCAATTATTAATATGTTAATGTTGTTTTTTACCGTTAAAATCGTAAAATTTTCACAAGAAGTGGCTGAGTGGACTATTTATTACCTCTCATTGTATCGTGTTGCCAAGGTAACCGGTCTAAAAGTATCATGTTGTCATGGTTACTAACTAGCATTTGAGTCAGTGCAATGATTTACAACAATCACTGGAAATGTGTTCAAATGTAATATTTAGCTATCTCTATATTTCTGTTCAGAGTAAAAAAAAAAAAAAAATATATATATATATATATATATATATATATATATTCACGAGACCTTGTTTATGTTGACGTAAAAAAGAAGCAAAAACATATTCAAAACTTAATTTTCCATAAACAAAATGAGTCATATGTGTTTCAAACAAACCAGAAAGTGTAGAAAATCACATTTTAACTTGCATGCAAACAGTTAAACCATTTCACTGTCAAAAATCTTAAGATTGAAGATGTCCTACATTTTACTCATACTGACAATCATGAACCCTGTTTTGTCACATCCATATTTACATCTTGACGTCTTTTTAGCCTGAAATTACTTTCTGTTAATAATTGATTTGCTTTTTAAACTTAATAACAACATATTTTCAGCAAAACAAAGTTTTAAACAGTACAAAGTCATTTTATTTTTCAAGGATGTTTACACCCTGATGCCATATCAAGTCCTTCAGCTACTACTGTAATTCCAAGTTAGTCATGCTTAAAAAGGGTTTCAGGAGCTGAATTCAACCTGGAGGAATTTCTGAAGAACTGTGTGACACGTTCGCTGCAAATGAAAACATCCTCTGATGTTTTGACCGTAGAAATTAATCTGTGAGGAAAAAAAAAACAATCAGTCAAGAATCTGGGGTGTTAAAAACGTGAAGATCAAAAGCAGAGTCTGACAAAATAAGCGTCACAAAATAGGATTCTGATCGTTTCCAAATCCTGACAGAAGAAAGGTTTTAAGTTACAATGCATGAAGAAAATAGGAGCCAAAGAGAGTTCTATAGTAAGAAAATGTATATAATGTGTTGTCTTGTAACAGCCATTTTGTTTTATTGCAAGTAATGTATGATTTTTTTTTTCTTACTGTCAGGGCCAAACACACCATTTTTCATTAAACCAAGTCATCTTTAAACAACTGAGCGGCTTAAGCAAATCTCTCCTGCTGTGACAATGTAATTCCAGAGTTTGTCTGTATAAACTGCAGCGTCTTTGTGTCATCACAGCAGTCGTGATGATCATCCTATTGTCTGTGTAAAAGACCGTCACGCCTGTCACAGCCACCACGTGCGTCTTACAAGTGTCACTAAGCAGTGGCGGCTAATTGCAAATATGTAACTCACTTCATTTGAGCATTAATAACACAGTCTACCCTTGAAACCAACGCACATGCTGAATGTGGGTTACAGTTGTCCAAAAGCAGCTGGTTTCGGGCGGTATATGTCTAGAGAAGCACCAGGAAGTTGTGTGTGTTACATTCAGCAGTGCAGCTGTGGCAGCGAAGCAGATTAAGGGTGGAACCAACACTATAGTGGTCAAGTGCAACATGAGAGGCTCATAGAATAAATTGAGATGGACTGAATGATATAGAGCATAAATACTGTGACTAAGCAGCTGTGTAAAACCAGAAATACACTTTTAGATTCCTGATCATTTACATTATCAAGACTGGGCAACTGTTCACAGTGGGTATTTCTTCAAAAGGATCAGCTTGTTTTTTTTTTTTTCTTTTTATGTAAATTTGTTTCCTTTTAAATTTCAAATTGTTGACACGAGACGTGAGTGACTTTGTACAAAAGGGGCATTTAAATTTGAAAAAAATCCATCTTTTCAAACACCTGAGTAGTTTTTGTGCTCAAAAAGAGAATAAATAACAATCCATGAAAACTGCTAGTGTAAAAAAAAAAAACTGGTGACAGACTCCACCAGTCTTTCATTGTCTGTTTAGAAACTCTGCAGCCTTTTGAAAATGAAAAATATATCTGTTTTATGGCACTGTTTGCCACGGCTTTACTCACACACATGCTAATACACACACGGAGACATTGTGAACATCCTGAATAGTTTAGTGGTTAAAGAAGACCTTGCTGAGTGTGGCATAATCACTACTACCATGTCTGTGTGGTGCATGTCTGCATGAGTGTCAGCAGTATGTGTGTTGGAGTTTGACAGGAAGGGTTTTCATATGTCTTGCAACCTGGCTGTGTATGCATGCATAAGCGTGTGGTGGCATGCAATCTGCAGCATCAGCAGACTAACTGAAGCCGTGATAAACACATTTAAACCAATGATACTGTATCCAGTTAAAGTGCATGGGATGTACAACCTCTGCTTGCTGTCAGAAACTTCATCGTGTGTGTGCTGTTAGATGAGAATCCTGAACAAAGCCTGATTCCTGAGTCAGATGACAGTAAATTTAACAGGCCACATCTGGCCTGCAACCCACCAGTTGATGATAAGTGCTCTAAATTATATTCAAATTGTACCTAAAGCTCCTATAAAAATTACAAAAATGGAAAACATAATAAATGTTGAGGAAAAAAACAAAATAATTTGTTATAATTCTTTTTTTTTTCACTTTTTAGGATGTTGTCTGTACATTCATAATTATTGTAGAGACATATCGCCCAGTACACTGAGTTATATAAAACCAATATATTACATTTATATTTAACAAAAATAAATTAAACAGGAGTCAAATTGGTGAAAATGTTAATCATTCAGAGTGTTTGCAAAAGATCTTCCAAGCCAAAGTTCAGGTAAAGCTCCCATCATCAGCATCAAGAGCAGAAAAAGAGAGAAGGGATGCAGTTTGTGCAGTAAAAAAAAGAGAGAGGACAGGAAGGGACAAGAAGGAAGAGGGAAAGTGGAGGAGGGAGGGAGGTGGCAAGAATAGAGTAGGTCTGCAGAAGAGAGATAAGAGTACTTCAAGTGTCACTACAAGACTGGTACATTGATCTGAGGGAGCGAGGGAGAAGCAAAGAGGCTGCAGAGACAGAGTTTCATTACAGGGAGAGCAGTTTGGAACATTCTTTCAAATACCACACTGTTCTGTTCTAAATACAGCAGACAGGTAAAAACACGCCACATTTCAAATTAAAACAAACAAACAAAAAACTGATGAAGTAGCGAGAGTCTTTATTAATTATGTTCAAAATTCTGAGCTTTATGGGATCCAATAAGCAGAGATGCGAAGCTCCATCACAACTTTTTATCTATGTTAACAAATATTGATATTTAAAAACACTTGACTGTACATTTAAAATAACTTAGGATGAAAATATGACAATGCCTATTTGAGCGGTTTGCTAGCTAAATTGCTGTTCCAGTAACAGAACAGATATCAGCTTGAAATAAAGTATTAGAGTATTAAACCACCAGACTGCCTCCTACAGCGAGGGATTAGCCGGTTAGCATGTGTGTGTAAAATCGTTTTTTTTTTTCTTTCTTTTTTTGCACAAGTAAGTACATATGGTGGTGGATTATTTCTACCTGGCCATTTATTGTGTGTTACACTTTATGTCTGCCTGTTTGGCAGCATGTGTGTGTCAGTGTGTGATTCCAGCTGCTTGGATCAGCAGAGCTTTGCATCCACAGGGAACCATTAGCAAGATAATAATGAGACCATGGAGAAGTTAGAGAAGGTGTGTGTGCGTGTGTGTGTAAAAGGGACAGAGGGAGAGTTTCTTGTTTTATTCTTTAGCTTATCATGCATTTGTTAAAACTGATGTCAAAACAAGAACTAAATGAGATGCAGAAACAAAAAGACTCACTGCAAAGTAAAAGTTCATACATATGCCCCTATGTGACATTTTATTCGACTCCTAAAAGGAGACATGAGCGCAAACCTAAAGAAATAATGTCATGTTTATGGTACAGAGAGCTGTAAAAAGGTTCGGGTTTAATTTGAAAATTTGTTCTGATTATTCTGTTTAATGAAATCAAGGATGTTTTGTTCATCATAACAAATAATCCGTTCATTAGCGGTGTCTCTTTTTGAATGGAGTGCCACTTCTACGAGCTGCATTGGAAGTAGGAGGAGGTGGTCGGTGAGGAAGAGGATGTTACAAAGCCCTTAATCTCCCAGGAGCATGGCTTCTCAACCCGTTTGAAGTCACAATACCACCTGAATAATCAGGTTACATAACCATAATAATATATATATTTTTTTTTCTGCCTTATGTGCTACATGCTGACTTGGAGTGATGACAAAATTTAAATCACAGGGCTTTCAGATTCTTTTAACTTCTGCTAAGAAACCTAGCGGATATAACAGCTAAGCAGTGCAGTGTGTTTTCGTGTCTGCTGCATGTGCATTGTGTGTGTGGATCAGTGTGACAGTTCAGCTTGATGTTCCTCCACAGGAAGTGGAGTATTTATAAGTCAGAGAACGTGTGTGTGTGTGTGCGTGTTGTCTTCAGCATGCCGAGACTACCTGCATAAACACTGTAATTTGTCAAAGCTCAGCTGAACTCACTCATACTGCGCAGTAAACACACACACACACACACACACAAACAGAAGCATTCAACACGGATTGCCACCCTCCTACATTCTCACTCAGGAACTATCTGATGTACTTCCAGAAATATTTAATTGTATGCAACAATTATGTGACTTTTTCTTGTTTTTGTAAGTTTTTGCTTTTTAATCTTTTGAGTTTAGTATATTGTATACGTGTTGTTTGGCTTTAATGACTCGATATATAAAGAAGTCTGACACTGAGATTTGGTAACAATTCGCATTTTATTCAATCTGATATAAATATGTCTAAATTTCTCCATTATGCACTAACAAAAATCTCAGTATGAGGGCCCATTTAGGCCCATTTCAACACCCTACTCCTCGTTTCCAGAACAAGCAACATTAGCCCTTGGTGTAAATATGCAGAATGGAGTCAGGGGTTTCTGGTTGTTACGCTGTTTGACATCAAACAAAAACATTCATTTTAGAATTTACTCCAGCAGAGCTTCTCAAAATTATGATTATTATTGTGTTTAATACATTCACAATTTTAACTTTGTGTCAATAATAGCTGTGAGAAAAGTAAAACATTTAGAACTGGTCCCATTAGCCATTAGCTCTTCTGTCTGATCTGTTAAGCTAATGTTTATCCTGTAATCAGCATCACTGGTTTTCTTTAATCTTCTAATCTTTTATTCTGCTCATTTAAAGAGTACCAAAGCCCAATTGAACTTAATGGAAGAGGTGGACACAGCTGTTAAAAACCCATCAGAAAAATGCTAAACTGGAATTTGTCTAAATATACACTGACAAGTCACAAAGCTTCTGGGCGAATGCCCTTTGGTTATGAGACAAAACTGGAGGTTTTGGCTGCTCATGTCAGCACGGAGAGAAAAATGAAGTGTTATCAGTTATGTTCTAGTGCTGCTTTGCTGCATCTGGCACAGGATGTCTTGAATCTGTGCTGGGTAGAATGAAATCTCACAACTATCAAGGCATTCTGGAGCAAAATGTGCTGTCCAGGATCAAAAGGCTTGGCCTCAGATGGAGGTCGTTAGTCATCCACCATGATAATGACCCCAAAACAAAGCTAAAAACGTCAAAACCGAAGAACCGGACACTGGACTATTCTAAAGTGGTCTTCTATAAGCCCTGATTTAAAATCTATAGAACATCTATGGAAAAAGCTGAAAAAACGAGCCTGGAAAAGAATCTCTTCAAAAGATTGTAATATTTCACAAAAAACTAATATATAACAACATTTTTAACCAGTTCATTTTCTTTAACATGTACACAAAAGCATAAACAGCTCTTAAAATATTGTGGAAAACTTTAGATATTTACTAAAAAAATATATATCAGTTCAATTTATTTATTTGTTTTTTCTCTTCAAAGCAGTGAGAGACTTTTTACTTCCTTCGTTGCATGCGTGACAATCTTGAGAGCTTTGCAGGAACTGGATCAGTTGAATCCTAAGCCTGATTAGGCAGAACAAACATGAGCAACTCATCCCAAGATTATGACATTGAGCTTTGTTCACTATGTGTGTGTGTAAGCACAGAATTTGCTAAAAAAGAATATAAAAAAAAAATCCAGACTCAAAATATGGCTGTGTAATAATAGTATCAGAAGACAAGTTTAAACCACTTCTTACAAACGAAAACAGAAAAGTTCTTCAGGCTAAATTGCACCGGCATTTCAAAGTTGATGACTAAAAGATTTCAAACAATTATTAAATCGAAATTAGATTTATTAGGTACTTATGGGATTGGGCATAAAAGACTGTACACTAAACACACCTTGCGGCTTTAAAGATTATTATGCGCGTGTTTAAAATAAGTGCTAAATCATTAATTACGAACACAAATTGCAATGAAAACATCAGGATTTATCAGTTTACAATTACGTGAGCTCGATGTAAGTTTTGATGTGCAGATAAAACCTTAATGTGGCTCAAAAAGTCAAATATTATGCAGATAATTAGCATTTCAACTTTGGCCATAGCAGTCATGTTGGATGTCCACTTAATTTGTTGATGTTTTTGATGTTTTACTTGTGCAAACAACATGAATTATATATCTTTGATTTTTTTTTCTTCTCTCTTAAACAATCATTCTCTCATTTTTCATACTTGCCTTATTGTGAACCGGCTGTCATCAGGCGAGATGCAACTTGCACTCTGGACAGATCCTCAGCCCATCAAAGAAAACAGTCAACCCATCATACGCAATCATATGGTCAATTTACGATTGACCATGGTTGGTATGGATTTTGGTGCAAACAGGCAAGACGGTGTTTGAAACAGTTGTTAGTGATGGCTGTTTTAAATTCCCCGGGAGCTTTTTGATGTATCTTTTACTGGCTGCAACGTTTCAGACAATGCTTGTTTATGTCTAAGCTTTGAGCGGACTACAAAATAATTTAGAAGACATTTTTTTCATCAGTGAAATTGACGTATCAACCCTTTAGTAAGTGGGTTGTTGAATGAGTGTTGTTCATTCACACAAATGAGAGCGCACGAGTGATTGGGAATGGGTTTCATTTAGTTGAAACAAACAAAGCAGCAAAATACATACATTTACCTGCAGGTAGCTGACAATGCACTTCCAGCTGTGTGTGTAAATGAACTTGACACCACAGAGCTGGAGTGATCTCAGACCTTCCAGTAATTAGTCATCCTTAGCAGCAATGGGTTTTTTTTTTTTTGCTCAACCTTTTAAAAAAACTGCAAATGCAAGTATTACTTAAAGGATTTACAGATTTCCTGTCAAGTAACAATTTTATTTAAACATTTTAGGTGTAGAAATGTCACAGACTTAGGCAGAAGGCAGCCTAAAGCAAAATTCTTCCACAGAATTGCTTTTGTTTTAAAGAATAGTAAGATCTGCAATGCTATCTTTTGTGACGCAAGACAAATCTGGTACTTCATGAGACTACAGCAGAATAAGTACAATGAGCTGAACCAGTGATCTGCACTGTCCTGCAAACACATAAAACATACAGCTGAGCACCAGCAGCCTAAATCTTGTAATGCTGACTACACACAAACAACCACGCACACTCATTTCATTTCCGTCTCTCAGCTAGTCTAATTTCAAGTTTTGTCAGGGCACATTATTACTTTTTCAGTTCCAACAATAACCCACTACTTCCTCTACTCCTCCTCCTCATCCCTCTAACCTCCACTCTCGCTCCATTCTGCGCTGATCACTTGGTGTTTATGACATACTCACTGTTATTTAAAGCACATAATACCCAAAAAGCACACGGACAATCATCATTTCTGCGAAATTCCCACACGTTCCAAGCAAACTCTCTTATTTGAGGGATGTGAGCTATTATATTTCATGCTCAGAAAATCTCCAACCTAAAAACACAATAAACAAAACTGTGAATATGCCAAATAATATCTTTTCATCTGCCACATATTGGTTAAACTTTCCCTGATCAGTTTTTTGAACCACTCAAGCTTAAATATATACACTATATACACTCAAGTTGATGATACAAACCTTTACATGACTGTCACTTTTGCATTACTTGTTTATTTGTAAGTGCAACCAGCAGTAATTAGCTGTAGCACCTCCAGTACAGTTTGCACATCTAGCAAAATTTTTACAATATGTCTGCAACAATAAACATATAATTTTTTTATCTGTGTAGCTATGCTCGTGTCAAACCCATTTTCATGCCGTAGAACATCGGATATTATTTCTATAAACAACACGACCTGTGATGGAATACCGGACAGAAAAAAAAGTCAAAGAACAATGTGGAAATCTACTTTTCTGAGTTTCGCACTCCCGACACGTAGACTTTTGAGCGGAGAAATATGTGAATGTTGAAAACAAAAAGCAACTGGAGTTTGAAATGAATCATTTGTCTCTCAGATCAACAAGATCCTTCTGTGTTCTGAAACAGCTGCAGAATGTTACATTTGTTCACAGCTGTACACACACACGCACACAATTCCCTTAACTTAGTCATAATAATTACAATCTGTGGAAACAGATAATTATAGAGAAATACTCACAGCCACACCAGAGTCACACACGTATACTCATGTCAAGAATCAACATTTTTTTCTTTCTCTTTCTCTCCTTATTCTGCTCTGATCTGGCTGTTTATCTGTAATGTTCATTTGCATCCACGATGACACTGAGACTGACTGTGTTTGATCAGCAGAACTTGAAGAGTAAAGAACCGATTTCAGCTCAAACATATTCGGCTGTGTGCATCAAAACCTGTTCTCTTCAAATCGTCTCTCCTCCTGAGTCGTTCAGAAAGAGACAGACACTTAGAAACGACAGATTCTTGACCCGATTTCTCCATCTTCTGCCATGGTTTCTATCATAGTAAATCACTTTATTTACATATCCCGTTTCTGCATTTCGTCACATCTGGCTGCGCCTTCCTCCAACAGCAATATTGCATAAATATGCATATTTGAGACGTTATTACTGGAAATCTGCACATCCTGGTTTCTGTAGAAAAGCGTCCACAGGGCAAAAATGTAATACTGATTGATATGAAGTTGTAAAATAACAGATAAAAACTGCATGTCAGAGACACTTCAAGGTGCATGACAGTCTGTGCGCTCTCTCTAATCAAAAAGCATAAAAACTTGCATCACATAATCAATAATGCTGTATACTCCTCAACCCCACCAGATCAATAATCAAACACCAATAACATCTTCATAAAAAATGTGTTATTACATCTACATTTTTCTCCTGTGTTTATCTCATAACCTCCCGTGTACACATACATATATTCTTTGGCTTAGTGTTAGAGCAAAAAAGAGCGTTCACCTGTAATGTTATTTGACCATAAAGGTCAAAGATTAACTTAAATAGAGAGCAGGCACTTATTTTGACTGAATAAGGATTAAATTCTAAATATTCTATTCATGAATAATGCATGATAATCCAAGCACGGCGTGTAATATAAAGGAGCAAGATTAACGACACACATATTGACGGAGAAAAACAGAGGCAGATAGAGAGAAAGAGCATTGCTGGTGCCATCGCTAAAAGCACTGCAACTCCAGGCGTTTGATTGCATGGCTGAATAATTGATAGAAAGCTATCACGGCTGGTATGAATGCCTCTAGGTGTCACCGCACACACTTAAGCAGGAACGGTACACAACTGTGTGTGTACATGTTTGTGTGTGGAAATGACAGTGGGTGTGAATAATTGTGTATGTGTGTTTCTGAGTTGGTGTGAACAAATTAGTAGCTTAGCTCCTCTTAGCCTTACTGACAGAGTGACAGAGACATCGCTAATCCAGCGCTGACAAGTTGCCATTTGCTTCGCTTCTCTTTCACTCCTCCTCTCTTTGCTCTATTCTCTCCCCCTCTAGCCCCAAATTACAGTTTACTACTACTGTTGGGCAACAATTTAGCACACCACTGAGTTCACTGGGTTGTTTTTGGCATGTTTTATAGTGCATGAACAAGTAAAGGAAAACCTGTTTACTTTAGTGTCTTTTAGAAACGTCTTAAAGGTCATGCAGGAGCTAATTTACAAGTTTACTCCTTTAATGAAAATAAGACATAATTGATGACTATCATCAATACAATGAGACAATGCAATACACTAAGATACATCCATCAACTGCTAAGAAGGGTTCAAGCTAATATTTAATCAGGAATATGTGGCTTAAAGCATGTTTTGGTAGCTTGATATGGACTGTCCAGATGTTAATACCATATGTCTCTCCCCTGCAGTGGGAATGATTCCAGCTTGAATCTTTTGACCTTGTTGACAGTGTCCCTCACATAAGTGCTGCTGACTGCTCCAGTTTGAAATCAGAGCGTAGCTATTGGAGAAGCTTACCTTTGTTGATGCTGCACCAATCAATACTTTCTGGGGTTTCAGTGATTACAAGCAACTACTTGCTTCTTTTTCTTCCTTTTGGCGGATAGTGGTATTTCTCTACGGTTTATCTCATCTTACTTACAAAGCAACTGCATTACTAAAGAGTGCACATAAAAAGTTCAATACTGGGAATCTATCTACTCTCGGAGGAGGATGATGATGTACAGAGTGCCTTCTAAAGGTTTTCTTCTGGATGACTGACTGAGTTGACTATAAGATCTACAACATGAATCCACTTGGGGGAAGGGGAACAAAGTTCAGCCCGACACTCAACTCAGTTTCTCTCTCTGCAAGTTAAGGCCAGCTGACAGTTATTTAAGATCAACTGGAAAGACATGGATTAATTTCATGGTTTTTTTTTGTTCCTTTTTTACACCTATGCATAAATAGTTCTTACACGATAATTTGATTATTCCAGATAATTATTTTATTTTTTTAATTTTATTTCCTATATTAATCCCTCATGGGGAAATTTGGCTCTGCATTTGACCCATCCTCACCTTACGGTGAGGAGCAGAGGGCAGCCATCTTGAACAACGCTCGGGGGGCAGTTGCGGGGTTCAGTATCTTGACCAAGCATACTTCGACATGTAGCCTCATGCCGGGACAAGGGATCAACCTCCGGTTTCCCGATCGGAGGGTGACCTCATCCCTGACAGACTACGGTCACCCCGAGGCAGCAGCGGGTTCAGTATCTTGCCCAAGGATACTTCGATGTAGCTTGCTGGTACTGGGGATCAAACCAGCCATCTTTCGAAAGAAAGGGCGATCACCCTTCCGCTAGACTACGCCGCCCCCGCCAATTAATAATTCTGATGTCTGATAATTAAAGCTATTTCTAAAAAAACAAACAAAAAAATCCAGTAGTAAATGAGCCATGGAAGTTTTATATTTTTATCATTTTCATTTAGATAAACAAAGAAAAAAAAAGGGGAGCAGCGTGACGTGAGGTGGTGAGGGCGGAGCATGAACATGAGTCTTTGAACATGTGAATTCTGGAACATGTCTTGAAATATGATTCAACATACTTGGTACCAAAGAAAAAAATAAGTTAATTTACATACAAAGTATGACATTCAATTTAACTGACAATGGCAGGTGTCAATACCCAACCTGAGCTGCTGCCCGATGTGAGTCATGTCTGCAGAAGCACACTGAGCGTGGGCAAGGGTTAGACCGATTTACTAAACTTAGAAGCAAATGCAGCTGTCACCTCTCAGTGTGAGATGCTACTTGATGAAGATAACATGTGCATATGAGTATTAAGACATTTGCTGTTGTTTGAAGTGTCACATTCATGAAACCTCTGTCAAATTATATTATCCTCAAAGTAGTAGCTGGAATTGAATTTGTTTAAATTTATTGTTCACGTTATTCTGAATAAGTTAACAATATTTTCCTCAGTCAATTAAACTGTTTAAGTACATAGAAATTACTTTTAGAATAAACAAAAATAACAAAAAACAAAGTTGAAATTTCTCTGTTTTTTTTCAAATTGAACAATGAACGTTTATTGATTTTGGTTTACCAAAATTAATCCAAATAACCCAGACTTTAATAACATAGTTCTTTATATGCTTTAGAGTTACATTAAAAACATTTAGTATTTTACTGCTGGAACTCAGATAAATTTTATCAGATGAATAACTGCTGTAGTGAGACTAAAAACTGTTTATTATTTCACTAAAGTCAGCTGTCTTTTATATTTAAATTAAAAAAAAAGACATTGGATCAGTTAATATACTCAGTCCTGTTACTTTTTAATGGAATACCATGCTTTAAATACTATAACATAGAACTGGACTGCTCTGAACCGAGTTGAATTAAGATGTATTGAATGGGACCAAGAACAGACTTTCTATGTAAAGTTACCTGGGATGACTTGCTGGCGCTGTATGAAATAAAATAAATGAACAAAATTGAATTGGATTTTTAAAAATGTGACTCCCACTTTAAGCTGTTATTTATTCAGATATTGCTGCTGGAGTTATATAAAAATAAACGTGAATGCAAAGATGACTCTTGACATATATTTCGGGTGCACATTCACACATTGCTAGATCACTATATTTGCATCTACCTACACTGCACGGTTGTGAATTCCTCAGCAGAGGAAATGTAGTTTGGCATAAAACAGCAAAGGAAAGGAAGGGATAAAAAATGGCATATGATACTGTATAGCTTCACCCACACAGAGATTAAAAAATCCACTCACACACACACGTGCACATGGATCGTGACATCTCGTCTCTCAGTGTTATTTTCTGAAACATGCGCATGCATACATCTCTGTGCAGTCTGTCTGTCCTCCTGTTGATCTCAGACATACACAAATATAAACGTATGAAGAGTTTCATTCTATTTCTTCCAACACATTTTAATATAATGTATAAAAACCATATTGGATGTTGAACATTTTATTTCAGACATTAATTTTGTAAAGTTTTGTCACATGTGCGCACTACTTTAAGCAAATAAAACTCTTCATACCTCATGCACATACACAGACATATTTAATCTGTACCTCGACAAATCGGAGCAGGGAAGTCCCAGACTGCAGTGTTTGCAGCATTGGTGATGCATGTGAGCGTTGCGTGGCCATCCAAGACATAACCGGGGACACAGCTGTATCGCACACGATCTCCCACAGCAAAACGTCCACCACCACTAAGTATCGCTTTGGGTGGAACACCAGGATTCCCACAGGATGTACTGTGGAGTTCTGTAAAGAAGGATTAAACAGTTAAGATTTGTAGAAAAATCCTTGACTTTAAAATAAGCTCTCAGTCGGCCGTGTCTCAATGGGGAAGGAGGTCTTCAATTGATTAGGATATGAGCAATTTAATCCCAACAACTGGCATAACATGCATAGAAGTATCCTAGGACAAGATACTAAGCCCTAGAATTGTAGTCTTGACACTGTACAACTGGCAGAGGAAATCAGTAAACTATCAATTATTATTCCTTTTAGGTTTAAAAAAGACAAATTGACATATTTGTTGGTTCTTGAAGAAGTCTCACTTCTGATTTGAGGAGTTTTAGAAGTTTAAAATAATCCGAGCTGTTTCCCAAAGAGAGCGAGCTGGCTTGGAGAGCCTCCTCCTTTCGTTCCTCCTGAGGGTCATTAAGATTTTGTTTGGACTGCTTTTAATGTGAAAAGTTTTGGTCACATGACTGAAGATGTGAATTACTGTAAAACAGTGACAGAATTAAATTCACACATGTGTTGTAAGTTCTGAAAAAGTTTAAACTAACAAAGCCAAATAAGCAAGAATCACATTGCGACCACTTATAGGTAGATACTTAATCTTAAATTACTCTGATCAGTATCAGGGACAAAAACATATCTTCATCCAGACATCCCTACAATTAACCTAAAAGCATGGACTTGATTAAAGCTAGGACANNNNACAAGACAAAAAAGATCCGACAAAAAACACAGGAGACCAGAAAGTATGTTTACACTTGAGGATAATTACAGATGCAATTAAAGTGGGTAACTAGTTAATAGAGGGCCGAGAGCAGGAAGAGCAAAAGACAAATGCAAAAAAAAAAAAACACCTAAGACAAGCAAAACCCCAACTCAAACGTCAAGGACCATAACAGGATGTGGTTTTCAACAGTTCACTGCAGGCCAATGCAATTTTTGGATTGGGACTTGTTCGCAGAGACTCAGATGACGCAAATATTTTGTGGGACACATGGGGGCAACATTAATAAATACTACATACTGTATATTGTGACTTGGCTGAATTGTTTTGGTTTCAATTAACCAAATGTTGTCATCAGGAAAACATTGATTTTACTTCCTCTTGTGTCAAAAATAAAGGCATGTTGTCTAAAGCAACATGTGCAAAAAGATGTGGCTGGAAAAGGCAAATGCAGTGTTTTTCATTGACAATGTCAGAGCAAGTAACCATAACTTGAGGATATTTTTACTGAACTGTAGCTTGTTTATCATTAGATCAAACCCAACCAGTGCTCTCAGTTTTGACACGCACAAAGTCACAGAACCCAGCAGGCCTGGAAGTGGCTGGAAAACAAGCAACACACAAACAAATTGAGCTAGATGGATACAAATATTAACTGTAAATTAGCACATCAATATAATAGTACTGTTATTCTGACATCTTACCCTAAGTACAGATGCAGCTTAAGCCCACAGCATTACATTTTCCCTACCATGATGCCTGTAAACGGACATTTGATTGCTTCCAAAACTGACAAAACCGAGCCTCGGAGAATAGAAAGCAATGCAAAAGTGTTAATCACACTTTCCCTCTGGATCTATTTACAGATCTTTGCCAAAAACCTCAACTCTGTTGTGCTCATATAAACATCCACATACACAAAGGCAGAGAGTGAGAGTGGGAAGAGGCATTACAAGCCATAAACCAGGACGTAGATGGGAGCGCAGGGAGCAACTCTCATCTTATAGTTTGAACTTGATTGATACAACTATGAAACTGTTCAGACAGAAAAAGGATTGGGGAGGGGTGGAGCAGGAATCAGACAGATGGGGTGAGGGGGAGGCAAGACCACTGAGTGAAACGAGGGGGTGAGAGAAGCAGAAAATGCTCAACACGATAGATAGAACTATGAAATTACAAGGACAGAGTCAGTGAATAAGGTAAAAAGGGAGGAAGTTATGAGAAGACAGAAAAAGAAAATAGAATCAGCAGCAATAGAGAGGCAGATTTTATTCAGTGGGCTTCTATTAAAAGTTGGATGTGCAGTGAAATTTTTTATCGGAAAAATCTTGAAATATGCTAAAAGAAAATTCCTGAAAACAGCTACACAAAAGATTTATCTAAATTTTTTCTTTAAAACACAGATAATTACCATGTTTTAAAAAAATTCCATGGTATTGGAGTAAATATATATATAAAATAAGATTGTTTCATACTCAGTGCATTGTGTATTAACCCTAACCATGAAAAATATCTGCTTTTAATTTTGATTAAAAAAACTGAAGGTGAACGTATGTGTTTATTCAGAGTAGACCCTATAAACGGTCTATGTTGATACAAACAAAGTAAGAATGTTAAATTATAGAATCAATCAGTGAAGTTACAGACTTACGTGTTGTGGCTTTAACAAGCTATGCGTTGTTGGAAAATTACAGGCTGTTGATTAATAACACGTCCCCTTGTTTGGAGCTCTATGGTAATTTGTGCTGCTCTGGTCATAATTAAAATGAGGTAAATGTGATTGTTGTTGAGTGCAGCTAAAGGACTTCACCCTGAGAACTGGACACTCCCACTGGTGCTATTCATAATTTGCAAATAACGATTAATTTATGAGGCTTGGTCAATGTGTTTCTTTGTGTTACCATGGTGCTGGTAATTACATATAGCAGTGCAGGAGGTGGCCATCTTTTAGTTTAAGTTTTAGTGGCAAAACACAAATAAACGTCCTTCTCACACATCACTTCTCAAATTGGGCCTGATGCGCCATCAATGTGCATCAGTATGAGGAAGTAAAGAGGTGACAAGTCACTGACATGTTTCTGAGCCAGCAGGGTAGTATGTATAAACCCTTGCACAAAACACTTATAAGCCAGGAATGAGATGCCTTCTGAGTGTGTCGTAATGTAAATTATGTAAAAATCAAGGCAGCATGGGAGGGTTAAAGCCAACCTTCTGGTTTTGCACCTATAAGCCTCAAGGGAGATAGTCACAGATCTGTAATGGCCAAAATGTGTTTGTGTGCAAGCGGGCATCGTGACCCGAGGATGTGTTGTAGTGATGACAGGAGGTTTGTACTACAGGCCGCTCATGAGATCTAGGTTGGGAGTCATCTGACATACATTTTATGCATGGTGCTTTACAAGAATACTACTTAGTTATACGCCCCACCTTTTATACTGTAATTCTGTAAACCCAGCCATAATGCCTTATTTTGAAGTAGAGATACAAACCGCTACAAACAATTTGGTCTGACATGAACCAATTCATTGCTAGAGACTTGGTGACTTTTGTTTGGTCTGTATGAATTACCAAAAGGAAACAGAGACATGTTTATAAGATATTTTTAAGCTAAAAAAAATGCAACAACTCTACTGAAGTTAAGTTAGTTAGATCTTTACCTTTATATCCATCTATTTTAAAATATCACAACAAACAAAACATTCTAATACACCCCTTAATGAGCTGTAACTACATCCCGTAAGGTGTTTTTTTAAAGATATACTTATTTTTAAAGTTTAGAAAACATAAGCAGATAAAAAAACAGAAAGGTAAGCTGTTTTACCGAAGACCCTCACCATCCTCTTTATCTCTACACACAGTGACAGAGAAACACATTTGAACACAACCACATCTGTACATCCAAACACACACACAGACACAACCAGGGTCATCCATCACTTTGGCGATCCCTTGTGTTGTATTGTGATTGGATGTCAGGTTGGCCTAATGTTGCGACCCGTTGGCCTATCGATTTAGCAAGTCAGCGCGGCCCCACTCAGTGTCAGAATATTTGTTCTTCAGTATCCTATCAGGCACACATTTACTTTCACCAACAAACAGATACATACACACAACAGTAGATAAAGGTGCTATTAGCAACACAAGGTATTTATTGGTTTCCCATTTTAGCTTCTGGGTTTTTTGTAGTTTTTTTTATTGCTGCTAATTTTATCTCCACACATTTTTCTAGATTTTTTCTTTTCATTTTAGAAAATATTAACACATACTTGCATTTGGCCTTTGTCTTCATTGGGAAACAAAAAATCTATTTATCCAATGATACTGAATGAGATGTGGGTTCCAGTTCCATCTCCAGCTCCAGTTCAGGTCAGGAAAGATGGACACCTCAGTGGGCACAGTCATTTTATTTATTTATTTATTTCAGAGTGCACTGTAAAATCCATAAATACAATTCTTGCCGAAAAAAAGTTCATAGACTGACAAGACAAACAATCTATGGATAAAAAACCCACAAAAATTGAAAGAAAAAGAGCGCCAGAGAATCTATATTACCAGTCTCTGTGTTAGCTGGTGGCTCCTTCTCAGTTTCAGAGTTCAGGGTTGGAACCTGTTATACAATAAAGTTGTTGTTGTTTTTTTGTTTTTTACTCAAACACACTCTCACTAGATATCGGGGTTGAAAACATATTGTTCCCTCAATACAATGGTTTACTGTGCTGACTGTGTGGTTATGTGTGTACTGTGAGAATCTAACTTTTAAAAGTGTCATCTTGTCATATTTTACCCAACATCTCATCTAAAACCTATATGTGTTCTAGTCCATCTTCCTTTCTCCACTTATCCTTCCATCCAACTTCTACTGCTTATCTGGAACCAGTTCATTGGGCAACAGCTTAAACATAGACCATCTCCCACACTACCCCCTACAGTTCATCCAGAAGAATAAAGAGAAGCCAAACTTCCTACCCTATCCCTGAAGTCCAGTGTCTGTGGAAGCTCATTTCATTTTTTGTCATTTTCTACAGCTCAAGACCATACGTGGGCTTGTGTAGTGTCTACAGTGATGTGGACTGCCCACTTCATATTATTCTCACTGTTGAAAAAGACCCTTAGATACTTGAACTCCTTTACCTGGAAAACTGCCTTATTCCCAACCAGGAGTTGGAAAACCACCTCTTTCTAGTTGAGGAGCATCCCACTTAATCTCCACTCAACACGTCACCTTATTTCCTTATTCTTTCTCTGTCTAGTTTACTGTGAATATTATGCTGTTTGATTACACTGGTTTATTCAGTACCCAGCAGTGGTACCTCACTTTTTTCCATGGTTTACTACTGTTTGCCCTCTTTCATTTACTCACACCACATCCTAAACTAATTTCTCCCTATCCATCTATTTATCTCCGCCTTTCTTTCCCTCTTTAAGTCTCTCCCCAGTTTACCATAACCATGATTCCAGTCTCAGTTGCTTCATTACAAGCTGCTGCTTTTATGGGCCATCTGTAGTACTATCTGCATTTGTCACTTCCACGCCAGCGCAAAAAGGCCACACAAAGGCTTACAGCAGAGGAGACACTACTAGCTGTTCTTTCTATCCCACATCCTCTCCCACATAATCATTTACCTTTTATTTCTCCCAAGATATGCAATTAAAGGAGAGTCTGGGTTCAAGAAGCATGAGAAGTAGAGAGGAAGAAGTTAAATCAGAGAATAAACTGAACAGTGATTAGAAAATTGAGAAGTAAAGCTCCTGAAAAAAGTTAGATTGCTGCCTTGATTTTAGAGATTTTAGTAAGACAGATGATGTGGCAGACTAGAGGAATGAAGAGGGGGAGTGAAGGACAGTGAAGACACCGATGGAGAGCAGGACGTGAAAAAAAAGAAGGAGTGGCAAATGAACGAGAAGGATGATTCATTGAGTGTTGAGGTTTTACACCTCAGTCAGCAGTACATTTTATAAAAGATGAACCAAATTTTATACATGAACACAATAGGTGCTGCAATGCTTGAATACACAGCAAAAATCTGTGCAAGAAACCATCTATATAAATTTACTGCAACTGAAGTGACATATACCATAAAAATGGAAGACTTTTAGGGGCCTGGATTAAACAGGTCTGGTGTCTGTAACAAACAATCTAACTATAAAAGCTTTGCCCTTCTGTCAACTCACCTTTCAGTTTGATCTCTTCAAGGCTTTAACCAACTCTTTTTATAGACTAGAGGGTACACATGGGTCTTTTTTGTTGAGAAAGTTATTTACTTTCATTTTACTGTCCCTCATTTCCTGTTTAGACCCCTTAACAATTAATGACAACCCTGCCATAATGTAAAAAGCCTACCCAAATTTTGAAAATTTTTGCAGAGTCATGGAAAGGTCTTTAGATTAGGAATGTATAGGCCCTGTCCCAATACCCACACTGCACCCTACGGTCTTCCACGAAGTGCACTTAGCAGAAGGGCACATAAGGGTTCGAAGTGCGTAGTGAACAAGTGTGCACATATTAGCAGTATTGGGACAGCTAGCACTACGTGCCACAGTGTTCTTTCTCCAAAATGGCAGTACCGGTCACTGTTTGCGCTATTTTCACACTAGAAATGATTTTAAAACTCCAACAAACATTTATTTTGAAGAGAATGAAGCGCAGGAACCAAATGAGGTGTATAAGACAGAATAAGTGATTAAACTGTTAGTATATCATGTCCAAAAATACACGTCAGTACCATTATTAATTCATTATATTTTTTATCAGATATGTGACACATCTTTCCAACAGAGAATCAATCGATTGTAATTATACAGGGTGGGCCATTTATATGGATACACCTTAATAAAATTGGAATGGTTGGTGATATTAACGTCCTGTTTGTGGCACATTAGTATATGTGAGGGGGCAAACTTTTCAAGATGGGTGGTGACCATGGTGGCCATTTTGAAGTCGGCCATCTTGGATCCAACTTTTGTTTTTTTCAATAGGAAGAGGGTCATGTGACACATCAAACTTATTGGCAAATTCTTAAGAAAAACAATGGTGTGCTTGGTGGCAGCTTGCCAATTAATCACCCACACTGGTAACAATTACTCAACCAGAATGTGAAGCAGGACTGGTTACCTAAAAGTCAATGATCTATCTCACAGTAGCATTGTGCTAGTGTGGAGTAATCTACTAGCATGTAAATGTATCACAATATGGTCCACCAAAGTTGTGCCAGGGTCCAAATGAAGCATGGTGATTATGGGTAGGGGCAACTTGGGTAGAAGTTCTTAGAGTGCAGCCGAGTTATGAGTGTCTTCTTCGATTAAGAGCTTCAAGTTTATTTTGTCCATCTCACTCAACTGTGACACATCACTGTATTTATAGCATAGCTAATCACATTTTTCCATGCACCCCCTAACCCCCAAAAAAGGATTGCTGAACTGTCAAGCAACTGTCACACAAGGATTTAAGTTACTTCAACAAATTTTAACAATGACAATTCATTAATAATGCAGAAGATGGATAATGCTGATACGTTCTACAGAACTGTGCTTTTCCTATTTCAAAAAGATTAATGGTAGAATGAGAAATCCACCATTAGGAATAACGGCATCTGTCTTTGCAGTAACAGCACAACATTTTAAATGTTACTGAAATCTATAATAAGGATCAGTGAGATGGGAGGGGTGTGAACTCCCAGTTCTGGTTACATGACACATCAAGAGATGAACTTAGATAAAGTTCAATATGAACTTCCCATGACTTTTTAAATATGATTTCATATGGAAAAAACATGATCACATGGGTTGCATCTGAGCACATAAAAACATTACAAATTTACACAAGTTCAGAACACATGGTTCATGTTATCTTCACATGTGAAACACACATGATCCTGTGAAGTTTACATGTTCTTGTTCCATATTCACATGAAAAACATGAGTCACAATCATTTTTCTGCAAGGGAAATTAAAGCATGTCTGTCTCTGACACAAATAGACAAAAAGGACACATGGAGTTTAGAAGTGGTCATAGAGAAGCACAGATGAGGGTGTTGGTAATGAACACTGGCTCTTCATGTACATCAAACAGGACAAGAGTAAGAGCACAAGCAAGATAATTTGAGTGATAAAACAAGCTGGCACAGTTCCAGCCTTCTCCAACCATCACCATGTGCAGTCCAGTAAGTGGAACAGCAGGAGATGAGACAACTGACTGTGTTCCAGACAGAGTCCATCTGAGTCTTCAGTCAATTCCCTGTTATGAAGCATAGGAAATGCAAAGGCAGATTTTTTTTTTTTTTTACATTTAACTATGGAAGGTAAATTCAGCAGAATACGATTGATCATTATGATTGATAGAAACTCTTCTTATCAGCCAAGATGACCTACATGATCTTTGACACCTATGCCATCTTTGTCTGTTTTTAGTTTCATGCACATGGTTGATTCTGTCAGTCTGCTTAAGTTTCAAAGGGATAGCTCTGATCGTTAAAAGTGGATTTATGTAAAAACAAAACAAAACAATGACTGATAACACTTTACAATAAG
This sequence comes from Pachypanchax playfairii, assembly GCA_006937955.1. Lineage (NCBI taxonomy): Eukaryota > Metazoa > Chordata > Actinopteri > Cyprinodontiformes > Aplocheilidae > Pachypanchax > Pachypanchax playfairii. The sequence goes on from SSNP01000031.1 coordinate 2,230,976, forward strand.
GTACACAAAACTGCCAAATAATTAAAATATTTCCTGTTGTAAACAGTTGTTTGAATGACCAGGCTGGATTTGTATAAACTGAGTCTGGCTCTGACTAGACAACTGAGGTAATGGCTACAAATCTGTTCTATCTAGGATTTTGTTTGTCTCAAAATGCTAATCTAAAACGTAAAATCCTTTCATGTAAACACTTATAAACTGCCATTAATTTTGCAATGCATGGTTATTCTGGCAGAAATATTATGAAGTGCTGACGAAATTGTTTCAAGCTGAGCCAAAAATGCTACCAATAGTTTGCTAGCTCTGCCTCTAATTTCTGCTGCACATAGTTACACAATTATTTTGGAAATATTCAAGTTATGCAACATTTATGGAAATATAAAGGTTTATAATTCCTACGAAATGGTGTAAACACTTTTGAAATCAGAGTTATTTTGAGACAGCAGAAATTCACTTTGGCCTTTGTCTCACTGTGATTAGCACAGGGGTGTCAAACTCCAGGCCTCGAGGGCCACTATCCTGCATGTTTTAGATGTTTCCCTGTTTCAACACACCTGATTCAAATCCTCTGTATTTCAACAAGTTCTGCACAAGCCTGTTAACGACTTGTTCATTTGAATCAGGTGTGTTGAAACAGGGAAACATCTAAAACATGCAGGATAGTGGCCCTCTAGGCCTGGAGTTTGACACCCCTGGATTAGCATTTAGCTATTGTCACAGTGGTCAAAATTATTTCCTGTTTGTACCAACTGAGATTGTTCAAAAAGCTTGTAAAAGCACATAATCACATTTCTATAGCATGTATGTAAAAACCAACATAAAAAGATCCAAACAATTACAGTAAAAGAATAAAAAGTTCTACTGAATGTTGTATACACAGTTTTAGGCCTGCCATTTTCTAAAAGGTAAGACTCAAATACCTAAAATGGTGTCTTTTTGCACTCTTTTTTTAAGAATGACAGCTGTTCTCCACTTTTACTGATCACATCAGTAGAAGTATTTAAGATAATTGCCTTTAAACTCCGTCCCTTTCCAGGGCCAGTCATTCACTTCACTCCAGATGCCAGTTTATGATGCTGAGAATCAGCAGGCCCAGGCCCCCACCCTTCCTTGGCACCCGGTTTCCTATGCATTTGACCTTGGTTCTCCTCCCCTTCAGGTAGTGGACACACATGGAGGGGGCTTCTTGTAGCCTTTTGAGGATTAGCCTGGCCAAACTCCAGAAGTCAAGGCTTGACCACACTGAAGAGCCTGTCACCCCCCACACTTGGATCCAAGGAGGTGACTTTGTCTCCTCAAACTTGGCAACGTTCCTTGCATTGTGTGGTTGTTTCTAAACTATGCTTGTGAACCAGTTTAAGTCTGGTCTTTCTGGACCTGAGAACAATTTCTCATGCAACACCCCACCGATGGCTGATGCCCCAGACAACATAGCCCATCAGGGTACATGTTAAAGTGGTGATTCAGTGGGCAGGCAATACCTAATTAAGATGCCGTATGGTCACATCCCTGAAGATTATCTGGGCATATTTCAGACTCTGAACTTGCTAGGAAGATTGCATAGCTTTTTTATTCAGGGAACACCTTGGAATTCTCTGTGAGGAACTGGAGAGTGTCTCTAGGGAGATGGATGTCTTGTTTTCTTGCCCCATGACCTGGCCTTGGATAAGTGAAAGGAAGTGGAAGAATGGATGTACTAAATGCTAAAGTTCCAAAATACTTACAAAATTCAGAAGTTTGTAAAGCTATTAACTTGATAATGGCAGCACTATATGTGTGTTTTAATTATCATCATAACATATTGGCTGCCTAATTTGTTCCCACAGGATGAAAGCAGAAGTGTATTTGGTCATAGTTTGCAGTAATATAAAGTCAAATTTAGCAGTGTGAAGAAAAACTGCATACATGTGTTGAACAAAGAAAATCCTTTGTTTTATTGTGTTGCATGAGCCACACAGTGGACATTACACAAGAGACCCATGTTTGTGTTTTGTTGCTCACATGAACAGTTTAGTGAGTACCACAGATTTTTAACAAGAACTGGCATATGTTCAAAACAACCAGTAATGAGGACTGCTGAACTGTTGTGGAAATACCAAGAAATACGGTTGATATTTACCAAACTCTGTATTTCTCAATAACTTTCAATGTTTAACCATAGTTCATGCAATTCATGCAATTAGCTGATTATTATGTTTAATCCATAAATTAATATCTAATGAGTATTTGCCTAGTTAAGGTACCTTGGTTTCTAATTCCCAAGTAATTGCAGAATGAAGCAAACGATGGAACAATGGATTGGGACTTTGTCTGCAATAAAAAAGGGCATTTTCTTGGTCTTTCAGTAAAGAAGGAGCTCAGTTAAAATGGCAGAGCTCTTTATTTATTGGTTGTACAGTGGGGCAAAGAAGTATTTAGTCAGCCACCAATTGTGTAAGTTCTCCCACTTAAAAAGATCAGAGAGGCCTGTAATTTTCATCATAGGTATACCTCAACTATGAGAGACAAAATGAGGAAAGAAAATCCAGAAAATCACATTGTCTGATTTTTAAAGAATTTATTTGCAAATTATGGTGGAAAATAAGTATTTGGTCAATAACAAAAGTTAATCTCAATACTTTGTTATATAGCCTTTGTTGGCAATGACAGAGGTCAAACGTTTTCTGTAAGTCTTCACAAGGTTTTCACACACTGTTGCTGGTATTTTGGCCCATTCCTCCATGCAGATCTCCTCTAGAGCAGTGATGTTTTGGGGCTGACGCTGGGCAACACGGACTTTCAACTCCCTCCAGAGATTTTCTATGGGGTTGAGATCTGGAGACTGGCTAGGCCACTCCAGGACCTTGAAATGCTTCTTACGAAGCCACTCCTTCGTTGCCCGGGCGGTGTGTTTGGGATCATTGTCATGCTGAAAGACCCAGCCACGTCTCATTTTCAATGCCCTTGCTGATGGAAGGAGGTTTTCACTCAAAATCTTACGATACATGGCCCCATTCATTCTTTCCTTTACACGGATCAGTCGTCCTGGTCCCCTTGCAGAAAAACAGCCCCAAAGCATGATGTTTCCACCCCCATGCTTTACAGTAGGTATGGTGTTCTTTGGATCCAACTCAGCATGCTTTCCCCTCCAAACACGACAAGTTGAGTTTCTACCAAAAAGTTCTATTTTGGTTTCATCTGACCATATGATGTTCTCCCAATCCTCTTCTGGATCATCCAAATGCTCTCTAGCAAACCACAGACGGGCCTGGACGTGTCCTGGCTTCAGCAGGGGGACACGTCTGGCACTGCAGGATTTGAGTCCCTGGCAGCGTAGTGTGTTACTGATGGTAGCCTTTGTTACTTTGGTCCCAGCTCTCTGCAGGTCATTCACTAGGTCCCTCCATGTGGTTCTGGGATTTTTGCTCACCGTTCTTGTGATCATTTTGACCCCACGGGGTGAGATCTTGCGTGGAGCCCCAGATCGAGGGAGATTATCAGTGGTCTTGTATGTCTTCCATTTTCTAATAATTGCTCCCACAGTTGATTTCTTCACACCAAGCTGATTACCTATTGCAGATTCAGTCTTCCCAGCCTGGTGAAGGTCTACAATTTTGTTTCTGGTGTCCTTTGACAGCTCTTTGGTCTTGGCCATAGTGGAGTTTGGAGCGTGACTGTTTGAGGTTGTGGACAGGTGTCTTTTATACTGATAACGAGTTCACACAGGTGCCATTAATACAGGTAACGAGTGGAGGACCGAGGAGCCTCTTAAAGAAGTTACAGTTCTGTGAAAGCCAGAAATCTTACTTGTTTGTAGGTGACCAAATACTTATTTTCCACCATAATTTGCAAATAAATTCTTTAAAAATCAGACAATGTGATTTTCTGGATTTTTTTTCCTCATTTTGTCTCTCATAGTTGAGGTATACCTATGATGAAAATTACAGGCCTCTCTGATCTTTTTAAGTGGGAGAACTTACACAATTGGTGGCTGACTAAATACTTTTTTGCCCCACTGTATATATGTTGTAACCCTCATCCATGGTTTATAACTGGAAGAAAAAGATCCTGGATACAAGCAGGTACATTATTTTTTTCTAGGGCTAAGCTTTAGAGATAAGATGAGGAGCTCCATCATGCAGGAAAGCACAGAGTAGAATTGCTGCTTCTCCTCATCTAAAGGAATCAAGTGAGGTGGCTTGGGCATTTGATTAGGATGCCTCCTGATCACCTCTCTCTGAAGGCTTTCCTTACCAAAGTGTCCCACTTGGCAAAGACCTCTTGGCACACCTTGGAGGGATTATATATTGTTACTGGCCTGGGAACAAGAAGTGTTGCTGGGAAGAAGGACATTTGGGTTTCCCTCTCTGTCGGCAGAACAGACTACTAAGCTAAGAAAAAGTTCACCTGCTCATCAATCTTTCCAGATACTAATTTCACAGGATTTGATTACATTAATTGAAAGAAAATATATGTTTTAGTTTGACCAATTGTGAATGAAATCTTAATTAAATCTGTCCTTACTTTATGAGCTTTTTTGGTGGTTAAAAAATGAACCTACTTGAACCCATTGTTGGGCTGAAGGTGAAGACTTCCATAATTAGTGCATACTGTACACTTGCATACAAGCATTAATTGTGCTTACCTGATCACTAAAAATCACATTTGATTGGTAGCTGGTTAGCGTTGTTTTGATTGTAAGCAATTATAACTCATCATTAAACAATAATAGAGTAGTGCACATAAGTGTGTGTGTGTGTGGGGGGGGGGGTATTAAGTACCAACAGGAGGTGGTTGAATCAGAGTAAGTAGACAACATTTCGAGGAAGAGTCAAAGTATGAAATACTGAGCACTCCCACATAGACCAGTGACTGAAGCTTTAGTTAGTCTGGTTAAGATCAGTTAATACACAGCAATAAGCTGCAATTAAATGTTATGGATGCAAAGCTGCAGATCATGTCTCTAAGGGTTTATTATGGGACATAATTTTAACACAAAGTTGCCTTGAGGATTAGCAGTAAGATGGTGTGAACATTAATCTTCTGTTCAAGATAATCATGAAGCAGCTGGTCAATCAGTATGTAAATCATATATTAGACTTACTGTGCTCTGCTTTATGTCAGATTTGTATTTGTCATCAGCCACTAAGTCATTTTCTATAACAACTTTTCCTGTACAATCTTGTGAGGAGCAGATGCCTATCTCCAAAGGTCATTGACCTTCCCTAAAAGAGACATTGTCCACATGGAACAAGCTGAATGATCCCTTTCCTCTTCAGTTTACTGTCCATGATTTCCGAAAGGAATTATAAATTTGGACCAAATCTGATCATAGACCAGTTGAAATTACTTTTCTTCAACTGGCATTGGTGGATCGTGTTGACAGACAATGATATCTGGATGTATTCTTGAGCCCATGTAGTGATGTTCAGTAGAGAAATGTGTATTTGATGCAACACTGCCTCAAGGCCTTACAGCTGACAAGCTTCCAGTTCTGACCTTTGAGCTTGTCCCTATTACACAAAGATTCCTCCTGCTTCTCTGAATCCTTGGGAGGACATTATTCAATGTAGATGGTGGTACTTTCAACATCTCCCCAATTTTTAGATGCAGTTTCTCGCAAATTGATGAACATCTGCCAATCTGTACATCTGAGAGGTTCTGCCTTGTAGCCAGTCAAGTTACTGAGCTGTTGCTGATTAACCTACTTATTTTCACCAGTTTTTATATTACATTTCAGCCCCTCCTTTTCCTAATTTAAGATGGGTTGCTGCCATCAAATTGAAAATGAACTAATATTTTCTATGAAATGATAGAACATCCCAGTTACTACATCTGATATCTTTTTTATGTTCTGTTGGAAATAAAAATATGGGATTATGAACTTTGCAAATCATTATTTTCTGATTAATTTACAATTTAAACAGCATCACAAATTTTTTGGGATTGTAAACAAATACACTTTTTATCTGTCCAACTGGGGGATTTTGTTAAGGTCAAGTCATTTCTCTTACACACAGACTTAGGAAAATGTATTCATGCCTTCATTTCACCTATACTGGACTACAGTAACAGCCATTATTTTAGGTATTATCCAATTTCTTACCCGCATCTTGTCCCAAACATTTAAGCTCAACTCCTAATAGGCTAATAAGAACAAGATCACTTCCCTTTGCTTCTTTAATCCAACTCCCAGTTCATTTTATAATTCTATTTAACATGCTAGTGCTTGTTTGGGCATTTTGTGATTAAATGGGTAGCACCTACTTTCCCCTCTAAGATCTTCTAACTTTGCATGCTCCATAAAGAACACTTAGGTCAGGTCAACCAACACTCCAGCACAATAGAGATGGGCTGTGGTTGTAGCAGTGCCTTAACTTTGGAACAGCCTATGCTTTCACACTGAGACACAACAATACTTGATGTTTTCACAACACACTTAAAAACTTGTTTTTAGTCCTTTGCAATAAATTCAGACTAAGTTGTGTTATTAACTCACTGTTATATGGTGCTCCTTCATCCGCAATAGTTCGTCTCCAGTTAGTACAAAATGCTGCTGCACGATTTTTAACTGGGACTACTTTGAAACAACATATCACCCCTGTACTGGCTAATCTGCACTGGCTGCCAATCCGCTATCGGATTAAATTTAAGATCCTTTTATTTGCTTTTAAATCTTTGCATGCGCTAGGGCCACCCTACTTGGCGCAGCTTCTCTGTCCCTATGTCCCGAGGCGTTCCCTGAGGTCCTCTGAGCAGCACTTGCTGCAGGTTCGTCCAGCCCGCTATAAGGCCCGCGGTGAGCGGGCGTTCTCAGTTTGCGCCCCTAGTTTATGGAACCAGCTCCGCCTGACGGTCAGACTCGCCCCATCTCTTAGTATTTTTAAGATCCGTTTAAAGACTTACTTTTATTCTCAGGCTTTTAACTCTGTTAGGGCATTCTAACCCTTTGCTGACCTTATTTTATTGTTTTTATGTTTGTTTTTATAGTATGTTTATTTTTATCTCTGTATTTGTTGTTTTTATTTGTGTACAGCACTTTGGTCTGCGTCACTGCAGTTTTTAAATGTGCTTTATAAATAAATTGATGATGATGATGAAGATTAAGGTTGATTTTTTTTTAGTCAGCACTTGCTTTTATTTGTGTTCTTTTTATTTTTTACTTCTACTTCTTTACCTTCACTTTTCTGCACAGAACTTGGATCTACACTTGTCATTTTCAAATGTGCTCATAAATAAATTTAAATACATTAGATTTGATTTTGGCTTGACGTGACACTGTTTCCTCCCATACTTGCAAAATTACTCGTGCTAGAAAATATTTAATAAGCCCAAACTTTTCTTTAACGACAACGAGTAAATCTATTCTCTGCCTTAGAGAAGTAGTAGTTAAATAACATTTATATTGTGTTTGAAAAATGCATAGCTAAATGATAAATAGGCATTATTTAAGAGATCACTGTGCATGCAAAATTTTCTAATCACCAAAGCCAATAAAGACCAAGTTTATTATTAATGCAATAAAGGAAAAAAAAAAGCAATTCTTTGAAATTCAGTGCCGAAAACTACTAACTTTCATGCGATAGATATGCATAATTAGATTCAGCAAAGTGAAGATGCAATAAAACGTGGCTGTTTGAAAGTTAATTATCTTGAAGGACGACGCTAACCTATTCCTCACAATTATCTCATTTTTTTGTGGTTTGAATGTCTATCTATGAATATTAGTTGAAAAGATGTGCTTAGTTCCTATTTTTTAATCCCCAGTCATGCAATTTCCCAGTATGTAACTGAATGAGCAACACTCTGACTGCTCACAAAGAAACATGCGGATGTCAATTATAAGCTCCTTACCTCCACTTCACCGGTCTGTCTGTGGAGCGCACTCCAGTGCCACTATGAGCTGCACGTGTATATACAAAGATAAATGTGTGTGTTTTTGGTGTGTATCCATGTCTCTGTGTGCGTATAGCTCCTTGATGTGGTGATCAATGTTTCTCTGATGCCTGGTTCAATAAACCATTAGATTTCCCCCTAAAGACATCCTGCCAACAGAACTTCATTAGACCCATACACATATATACAAAGAAAAACAAAAACACGGCACACCAAACCGTCTGTTGCTAATTGTCCTGCGTTTATAGGTGGTTGCCATCAGGACAGAAAAACATCATGGTTTAGCTTTTACTGGCTTAAGCTATTTCTGCAAAAGCCATTGCAGGACTCCATGGTATTGTTTGATCTAAACTAAAAGGGATGACTTTGTCTTTTTGAAGGCCAGAACAAATGAGTTCTATCAAATTTGATCAGACAAAACAGCAAAAGGTGCTGTGTTTACAGGTACTGCAAGAGCGGATGTGTTTTATATTAAAGTGATGCTAATAAAAGGGATGTACTGGGAGTTTTCAGGAATTACGATCTTTGATACGCTCTTTGAAAGGGAATATAGGCTGAAAGCATGTTTATTTCCAACAAGTTTCTTTTGTTTTTTCATTAAATCTGTTGATTACACACCTAAAGGTAGAGCTATTTCAAGTTTTCAAACTTACTTTCAGATTTAGAATTCGTCATGACATAAAGAGGACTTCACTGTTTAGTCAGTTTTGCGTTAACACATTTCATCTCTCTCCTCATCTCCCATCTTCTCTTATCTCTTTTCACAGCCACCCCTGTCCTTACTATTAATTAAAACTCTGTTCTGTGTGTGTGTGTGCGCGTGTGCATGTGCTTGTTTCTGTGCTTGAACTTGTGTGCACACATCAGGCTTCAGTATTAATTAAAGGTGTGAATGCTAATTGGTCAGATCAATAATGGGTCGTTAGGCCTCAGGGGCTGACGGCCAATAGGAAATCGTTACGTGTCTGACATCACTGTCACTCAGCTAAAGCTGCACTCTGACACACATGCGGCGCTGACACGCACAGATCTTAAGTGTCATCTGGAAAGATACTTAAACTTCAAAGAGCATGAGGGAGAAAGAAACCGAATTAGAAAGATGGAAGTGGATAACTGGTGCAGGACAGACAAACTTCCAGTAATTTCACTAAAACTAAATCCTTACCCATTATGAAAAGTAGGAGACAAAAAGTGATGGACATTTAAAACAAATATTAACTGAACATAACTGCAAAAAACCCATGTGCCAAGTATGAATACTTATTAGTGAATAAGTAATAAATAAACTTGAAACTAGTGCTGATCCAAACCAGAGAAATTATCTTTGTTTCTTACCACATCTAGATTAGATCATTCTTTTTCCATTTTCCTACTAAGTCTTATTTGTCCTTTTCAATAGAATGTTGCACTTGAACTAATCTCTGTCTCTATGGCTTCAAGAAGACTTAAATGTCACAAACAATTACATATTTAATTGAGATAATTAGCTCCTAGACACTTAACCTTTCATAATGAGAAGCGGAGATAACACTATAAACGAGAGGATTGCATTCCTGCCCCCAAATGTTTGTTACATTAAAGGATTATTTCAACCATTTTAAAGATTGTTTCTGTTTAAAATATCTTACTTGTTTTAGATATAGAAATAGAGTCTATGTCCAACAACACAGGTGAGTTAATACTAGACTAACTGCAACAAAAACAGTCTTCACACAGCTCACACTGACAAAAGTTTCCAGCAGTTAATGCAAATACTATTTTATGAACCTTTAAACTGCTTTCAGTAATTAATTACATGATTTCAAAACTGTATATTCCAATTCCTAAAACGATTGAACAGTGAGTAAAATGTAAATAAATACAGAATGCAATGATTTACAGAGCTTATAAACTCATATTTTATTTCCAGTAGAACAAAACATTTCAGATTTAACAGATGTTTCAATTTTGAATTTGATAACAGCAACATCTTAATTTTTCTTTTTTTAAAAGGGGGTGTTTAACACTGTGAAGCATTCCCTCTTCTTTAAACATCTGTCTGCATCAGTTGTAGGACAGGAATGTGATTGTCTGATTTTAAATGACCCCAGAATTCCTTGTAAATAACTTTGCAATGTGAAACTGATGCTAGTGTAAATGTGTAAAAAAATACTATCTTTATGAATTTCTTTGAAATCTAGAGATTTGGGTCTTTGGATGAATTGTTAGCTTAATCGCCTGTCTGACGTAAACTCTAGTTTCCCCAAATTAAAGACTGACAAGGGAACTAGATATTACTTATTTATATATTTTTTTAAAAACACACTATGAAATAGCTGAAATGTACCTTTAAGCTACTGATTCGTGATCCTGAGGAACAAATTGCAAATGATTTTCTTTTGAATTTAAACAGCAAAAATCTTATTCACTTTTCTATATCACTGATACTAGAACATGTCTTTGTCCTTAAACAAACCAACACAAAGTGAGCAAACACTGATAGCTGGGTATGCAAGGTGAATGATATTAAGTTGAATATGAAGCATTAGCTGGTAACCCATGAACAAAAAAATGGCCTCTAGATACTGTCACTGTCATTGTGTATCCATGTAATGAAGCATAACTTCTCCACATTACAGTATATGTAGTGTTTGTACTTAGTAAAGATAGGAAAATTGCCTTTGAGGATGTGTTTGAGGAAAAATACAGCATCATCCGTGCGCTGAGAGAGATAACCATTTTTTGTGCGCTTCTATGTCACAGGATTGAAATGAGCAAGCTAGCCACGGTAGGATTGTGCGTCTGTGTCCCATCATGTGTGTGATATCTAATAACTGTGGTTACTGTAGCATGACTTATTAAATTTAACATCAAGAGACCCCCCGAAAAGCTTATTGACAGACACCAGGACTCTTCTGCATGCACACACAAACACACACACACACACGATTTACAGCTACCAAGATAATGTTGATCTAACCACACAGCACAGAGCTAATCTCAACATGACTCCAAATAAGAATGTAGTTAACATCAAAAATCCCTTAATTTGGGGCTGAACCTACACCAACTGAAGTATGTTTAAGGAAGTATACATTAAAGGATTTATCATGGTATAATAAGAGATTATATATTATGAAAACATTTTAAAAAATAATTTTAAAGTATAATATCCAGGTTTCAGCCTTCTTTAGTCAGACATCTCCCTCCTATTTTTTGCATACCCAAGGTGCTCTCCTGCTTTCTCACTATGCGCTATACATCTTCAGCCTGCTCCCATGAAGATGCTGCCATGTGCATCTGTGATCACAACATCTGGACTAGACCATAGCAAGAGTCCCTTAGATCATGTAAGGATGCAGCTACACGCTAGGAAATCAAGCTACGCTAGCATGATGCTACTGTGTGATGATGCATAGCCTAGTAAAAATAAAATTAACAGTCTTGCTTGACAACCAAGTCATGCAGGTACACATTTGGCCCAAGTCATGGATATGTTGACATCATGTTCCACCAAGGACCCTAATACACTGCTACCATAGAAAGAAACAACCATAACGTGCTATTGCCCAATATCATAATGGACTTGTAATGTTCTATCACACCTAACACAAAACACATTCTATTCTCAGTTTAGATCTGAAGATCTCGTCATACCCCTGCATTGACCATCCACATTGTGACTGATTCTATGCGTCACATAAGTATCATCATCCAGAGTGAAGGCATCCTTATTCTCCTGATATTTCAGTGATCTTCATGTCATTATATTCTGCATCCTTGGTGCAAATGAACCAAACATCAACAACAACCTAACAAGTGGTTCCCCTGGCGCTATGCTTATATCTACATTTCCTTACCTCACATGGTGTCACTGTGTTTGCTTGTGTTTTATGTTTTTTGCATGTGTTTGGGGGATACAAAATTCACAAGGGATTTAACTTGTAAAGATGCCATCTTTTTCATCATCACTTCTTTTTCAATAATCATAACTGTTCTGGCAGCAAAAAAGATCACACAATATACTAAAGATGTTATTATAATTAAATTTTGTTCCATAGACTAATTGCATGTGATTCAAATCCCTGGGGATTTAAGTAGAAGCTTCAGTAAGGTATCTGGTTTATACAAAGCTTTCATCTAAGTCTATTTATACATCTAGTCTGTATCACTATTGTAGAAGTTTGTTAGAACCCTTGTGAATAAAGACTTGGGTAATTTCTCAGACAATTTGAAGAATATCAAATTAAAGTGGCAAAATCATAATGCGATGTTCAGACATAAACTGTTGTCTAGTTTTTATGCACCATCAATGGTAAGAAAAACAACTAGAACATCTTAAAGATGTAGATTTTTGTTTAGCTTTTTTAAGTAAAGTATACGTATAAGTAAGAACAAATAACCTAAAATACATCCTAAAATGGACCCTTTTAAGCACTGAGTATTATCTATTTGTTAATTTTAGGGACTGGACTGTGGCTGAACTCAGATGCAGAGGGAACACAGTGGTGTGGTTATAAAAACAGTTTATGAAATGAAAAAAGATGAAGCAAACAAAAGCTTACTGGCAAGATTTCCTGTGATTGAGACAAACGTTAGTTCAGGAGCATAAAGAGATTCCTCTCAAGAACAGTTTAGTCTGTAAATCCACAACGCAGTCCAGTGATTGAGGCTGGGTCAAATCCACCCTGGACTGGTAAAATAAAAGCAGGAAGACTTACAGTTTTTCTGGGATCAGGCAGGTCAGATTAAGCTGAGCAAGGGTCAGAATTCAAGTATCCAATCAAGCAGTCAGGCAAAAGGAGGTGGTCCGAAACAGAACAAGGTCCAAAACTCTATGGTTAAACAGAACTATGCAACATAGATGAAACTATGACAAAATACTGCGACTCTATGGTGAAACTTTGAAACATAAACTATGACTATAACAAATACTGTGACAGAATGATAAAACTATGAAAATGTTGGATGATTGCAACAACAGTTAAAAACAATCTGGCACCGAACTGAGTACAGCCTCAGGCTTAAATTGTGGCAGATCCTGTAAAAGGAACATGTGCAGACAATTACTTGATTGACAGAAGTGCAGAGCAGGAAATGACATGACCAAATATAGACTGTGAGTGTTAAATTCAACCACTGCTAAAACATTACTTGGAAAGAAAACCCTGATAACTTAACACCACTGTCATAAAATAACTCAAAATCTAAATAAACAATGAACAGGCTGAGAGAAAACTTAGAACGGAGGCAGAATTGGACAAAAAACACAGCCACAAAAAGACAAAAAGTAGACCTGCTAAAAACATTGATTCATGACAGTTAAATCTTAAAACACAAAAAAATGGGTAAGAAAACTGTTGTGATTGTTCTACCTTTTTTTTTTTCTTAGCAGTAAGAAAGCAACACTGACAAAAAAATAATTTACATCAGGAAAAGGTCTCAAGCTTGAAAACCTTTATATATACGTATATATCATATATAGATCCATATATAAATGAATGTATATCTGTAAATCTGATTAGTTACCTGTGAAAAATGGGAATTTGATTGATTCTGAATATTGTTTTTAATCAGTAAGTATCATGCCTCATAAAATTTAAGCAGCCATAAAAGCCTGAGGAGGTGCAATAAAGTACTGAGTGTGATTTTCTTTTTTTCCTCTCAATTCCATCATCTTATCCTCATTAAGCATTTTTCCTCTAACAGATGTAAAAATATGTCAGTAATTATGAAGACAAACTATGATAATTCAGCTGCTCAATGAAACCATTTTCGTATATCTGTGATATTTTTTTTTTCTCTACTTCTATATTGAACTGTCTAAAGCACTGAGCTAAAGAAATCAAAACATTGGGAAAATGAAATAATAAACATTACTGATGGAATGCGGAGCGCTAGAAGTTGATGACTGCTGCTGACAGACATTTGAACAATGAGAGCCCAGTGAGATGCTATTAAATAATGAAATCTCTCTTATTGAGGTTACAGATTATTTTGTAAATGCTTCCTAATACAGTTTATGTCACAGTGACAGACTTACTGACATTTCTCATTGACAAGCTGACAGCTGAGGTTAAGGTTACATTTAAACAATGAAGGCTTTCTTACTCATGGCATCAAGAAGTGCCACATCAGCATGACCACACTTGTTTTCTGGTTATGCTAATCAGATGACATTCCTTCTGGCTTGGCAGGGGGAGCTGATTGGATGGGCTGAGGTGGAGACCCTGAGGGGAGGCCATGTGATTGGTTGGCACATATAAAAGCTGAATAATGGAGCGACATTGAACAGGTGGCCATGCTGTCAGAAAGCACACACACGTTACTGCTGCACAGAAGCACACACACACACACACCTCTTCACACAAAGATATTAACTCTGAACCACTGCTGCCTATATTTTAGTCAAGAGGCCAGTGGCTGTCTGACAGACATGAATATCAAATCAATATATCATTTGATGTAATTTCGAACCTGTCCCAGCTCAGAAGGGTTTGGCAGCTACCTCCTATAATTCCATCACGATCGCATTTAATATCATTCAGATAAGAGGTTAATATATCATTTGCTGCACTTCAGTTGCAGTCCAACCTACTCTGTATTATTCAAGTATTAGATACTGGTAATTATTTTAGGAAAATCTTTGATGTTACACACCTATCCAGTCCAAGCAATGGGAAATTTGGCAGCTCAATCACAGTATTCTTTGATTTTATTCAATATCATATTAATTTATCATTTGCAGTACTTTTCTGATGTGAGCAGCCACTATACCTCAGCCAGCCAGGAAGTAATACATTTGGCAGCAGTTTCCTGTAATTACATTATCCAGCCATCACATTGATACATCATGTGGACATTCGTTAAGGGCTCAATACGGAAAGATTTGGCAGCTATTGTGCACCGCACCATTAATTATACTCAATGATCCAGATAATAAGTTGATGTCACTTGCTTTTGATGATGGTGTGTAACCTTGAAGAGTTCTACTTTTTACTTTTTCTTTTCCTGAAAAGCTTAATCAAACTAAATTGTACCCATTACTATGAATGTTATAATAAAGTTTTCAACATAATAATTCAAGGAGTACATTTGTATGGTTGTTACATATTTTAGATTTTAAACATTCTAACTTTTACAGATTTATATTTCCATTTTTTGCATTTCAGTTGACTTCCAACCCTTTATACAGTACATACTTAAACTTAACTTGGTTCACAAAATATTTAAGGCTTTTTTCATGGGAATGAAAACTGTAAATATGTGAATCTCTTTTATAAGCTAGTTATTGTTGTTTCGAAAATGCAACTGTGACAACAGTAATGTTTTTGAATGCTCTTATGTTTTTTCTAAGTTTATTGATGCCTGAAAAAAGAGAATTCCATACTTTGCAGTAACGTGCAGAAACAGCAATCTTGGTAAATGCACATGTTTGATATTGATATTGTTAAATCTATCGTGCTACATCTTCTTTGGGGTGGGGGGGGCTACAATGCCCTTTTGAGGACACAGCTGTGGCTGATTTGGTGGAAATACAGAAGTTTAAGCCAGATTTGCAGGTTCAGGTAAAAAAGGAGCTAATTCAAATATGAAAAGTGGGTAAACAACAAAATGTACACGGAAGCTAATGTACACAAATAATACAGACACGTCTTTACTAAAGTTTTGGAAACGTATTGTTTGCACACAAAAAAGGTGTCTGCAAGTGTCATCCATTCAAATCTCTCTCAAATTCCACATTCTAAACCGACTCTTAAAGCCTTTCAGAAGTGAGAATATCTGCTCCATACATAATATTTTCTCATGCATTTAAGAAAGTGTGTAGTGTTCATGAGATAATATCACTAGATTTTTTTTTCTGCAGTATTCTCTTTGCAGCTCAATAAAAAAACAAAACAAAAAAAAACACCTATATTAGGTTAAAAAATGTATTTCCATGCAGTCTACATCTGCTGTCACTCTAACTGTGCGTGACCTGGTACAGTCTGTGATTGTTTTGACTGATGCTGCTGTGATGAAGCTGACCTTACAGGCACCAGAACAATGAGAAGATGCACTGCAGATAAACACTAACACAACTACACACAACACACACACACTCAAAGCTTTAAAATAACATTGATTTCTTCTGTTCTGCAGGAAAGCATAGAGCAAATTTCATTGTTACTTGGGCTTCTTGTTTTTCTTCTGTCCTCTCCTTTCCTTATTTTCTTTCCACATATTTTGTTTTCTGCCTTGAAAAACAATCTCTCCTCTTTCTCTCACAGTTCCAGTTCATTTTCTTTTCATTGCTTTTATCCTCTTCTCAAATCCCACATGCCTCACACCTGTATGGATCGTACACATGGGAATACGTAGAAAAAAAAAATGCATATTAGACTCAGACTGCCCCCTCCTCCCCAAACCTGCGTAAAGGATAGTAAAACCTGTTTTCCCCCGGGACACCACTGGCATATTCCCTCTCCTTTTAAATATATGGGAGCCAAGTTAAAGTGGCGTTTACGGAGGCACATGCACATGTTTGCCATGAAACGGAGTCACAAACTTGTCTTGAGTTTTGCAAAAGGAAAGAAAAAAGGATAACTAAAACAATAAAATATGTGTAGAAAACATCGTGTTTAAATAATGATCAGAGCAAAAACTGAAAAAAAATTCAACTACAACATGTTACACAGCTCAGTAAAACTAGTCGGTAATAAAATATGATCTTAGAAATAATAATATCCTGTAAATAAACTGCAAACATTTCAAGTTGCAAAACAATGAACTGATAAACTTTATGTATTTTCATTAACATATTTCACATGTTATCAAGTTGCAGATCCTGTCAAAAGTGTTTTGTTTACTCAGCCTTGACTTTTGGGGTCACATTGTCTATTATCTGACCGGATTCAATGAGTTGAACTCAATTGAATTGAGGGAAAGGAAGAAAAAGTGGATGACCTAAAGTGAGAAGGGAAAGACAGAGACAGATGGAGGGATGATAGATAGAGGGGTGGACATTGTCAGTCCCCTCAGGTCTCCTTGATAAACATCGGAGCAGCCACCGCCAGAGTCTCAATCACATTCTGATGCACGCACAGCTGCATGAAGGCAACACGCAAACACTGATCACACACTAGTGCAACACTGATGCACCCTCGTATTTCTCCCTCTCACATAAACACACATATATGCACAAACTTCACTTTTTTACACTCAGATCATGTTCAAGTTAAAGAGACCAGAGTAAAATCAATCTGTCAAGGGCTGATAAGCGATCAAAGACCCAGAGAAACAAAAGGTGGAGCGTTCATTGGATGGCTGCCTCTAAACATGGATGCTAACGGAGATTTGCTGTTTCCTCTGAGGATCTGGTTTCACAGGCATCAAGCATTCAGATCAGATTCAGCAATTTGTGAATTGAATGTTGTTGACTTGTTTAACTGATGTGACTGGCATATAGTTATCAATGCTAAATTATAATGAGTGCAAAGAGATTTACGCTTCAGGAATTTGAATGTGGAAAGCCATTAAAAAGTGCAGTAAGTATGTGAAGTTGATTTAAATAGCACCCTTCAAAGTTTAAAATCACAAAGTGCCATCCAAAAAGCAGAACTTCTAAATTAATACACGATTAAAAAGACAGAAACAAAATAAGTTATACAGATAATTAGCTACAAACAGAAATTGTCTTTTGTCACTGAAAAACAAAAATAAATAAAAATTACCAGTTCAAATTGTTATTATAGTTAGAAAGGATTTCAAAATGCAGATTTGGATGCAGGGAACCAAATTAAAGATTTAGAAATACAAATTAAAAGTGACAAACAATAACAGTACAAATACTGTTATAAAACTGAGTATTGAGGAAATAAACAGGAGGATCTGGCAATGAAGGAACTGAGGAGTATATATGCTGGAAGGGTGATTACTGAATGACAAACAACTAGGGCAATTGGCAGAAGGATCATAGGTGTGTAATGAGTCGTGATTTCTAAGAAATGAATCTTCTCAAACTACAAAAGCACAAAACTCCAAGCAAACTAAAAAATAAAACAAAAGCAATTTAAATCTTGACAATTTAAAGTTGGTCATTGCTTGTTGTCTGGTTCAAACATGTTTGTTTTATTTACTGTCATTACTGGCGGAAAAAAAAAACACCTGATTTATTCATCGTAAAAGCAATAAAAAACACAGAATTCCTCGTAAAAAGTGTTTGTCGAGTGTAATGAAATTAGCAAGTTCAAATCTCTCACAAAATATAAAGAAATCTATGCATGTTTACATTTCTAGCCATTTTTCACATGGCCTGATAGCTTTTTTTGCAATATGGTCATTGTTTATCTAAACATTAAAAGTGGATAAAAAAAATAATATTTTGTGTATATGATGCTGTGAAAAAATATTTGCCCTCTTACAGATTTGCTCTTTATTGAGTCATTTATTTTTGTCATGTGAACAGTTCAGATCATCAAACAATTCTGAATATCATAAAGATAAATTAAGTAAACGCAAAGTAAAAATCTCAAATGATGATTTCATTTAAAAACTGTATATACATATGCATACAAATTTTGTTAAGTCCGTAGATATTGCAGGGTTGCATCAGGTCATGAGATGAGTGAAAACTGAGGGGGTCGTTGGTCTGGCTGCAGACCCCTGTGGATATTCAACTCTGTAATATTATGAAAAACTGATGGATAAATGCCAACAATGCAGATGGGTCCATCAATGCCTCTGACATCTGGCTGGTGAGAGCTCCCAAACTGTTTAACCAGCTGCCAGCACATTCTATGTGTTTGCAAATAACACCCCACTCACCCACCCATGCCAGCAGTTCAAAAACAGATAAAGGTTTTGGAGCAAGCTAAAACAAAAACCCATTACATTCCCTCTCTTTATTGGCTTTAAGCAGGAGAAATGTCAGCTTCTTCACCACCATGTTAACTTGTTTGATGATTTGTTTCAGTTAGATCACAGGAACGCCTGTTGATTGTGCATTTAATTACTTACAAATAGAAACTTATTCTATTTAGTGCGTTTTCTTTTTACTGACCTCTTCTATATTTTAGAAGCCTCATTTTATGCCTTCTGTTTAGTTACTAAGTAAACATTTTGTCATGATCTCTGGGAGGTGTTTGACCCACATGCAGAACTCAGACTCGAACAACAGGCTCAGGTGCAAAAGTGAACAGTTTATTAACAATATTTACAGTAACAGGAATGTGCAAGGTGCAGGAGGCTCGGGAGGGTCCAGTACTGTACATGATAGGAGAGGTTAGACACTGTATGAGGAACAAACTGCAAGGGGGAGATGAGACTCATGGGAGTGATGATGATGATGATGATGGACACGAGGAGGGAGGTCCAGTGAGGCGACTGTGCAGGGAGATGTAGTCCAGGAGATGTGTCAGGTGAGCGCGCGCTAGAGAGCGGACAGGCAGGGTGGAGGAGATCGGGTCTCAGGCTGATGATCACGGGGAGACACAGGAGGAACTTCACCAGGAAACAGGGAACTCAGACTCGGGTGGGACTTTGCAGGAGCACAACGAGGAGCAGGAACGTTAAGTGGAAACACGAACATGCAAAAACACTAGAAAATACTTTTCTTAGTTAGCTCAAGGAAACTCGGAAGGTGGCTGTGGTTTGGTTACCAGTAAGGTCAACAACCAGGTGATGAATGACTGTCAGCCTGCAGCTTTTAAAACACTCCTGCTTCTCATCAGCCTGATCTCCTCCAGCTGGTGCTGATCAGCCTGCACCAACTCTCCAGCACAGATCTTACTCTGAGAAGAGAACTCACCCGACAGACAAAACACAGCTGCAGAAACACTGAACCTGACACATTTGGAGTTAATAAAGGTAAAACAAAGGTATTCCTCAGTTTTATTTAAAAAAAAAATAAAAAGATGAAATGAAATGTGATTTTGGAAGGTGTAGAACAATCAGCAGGATAAGTTGCTAATACTGGGAATGAAATGAAATCAAGCAATACAAGCTTTCAACAAAACTTACATGTGCAGATGATGTGCACATTCTGTGCTGATTTAAACATGCCAGATTTATTTTTTTATTAAGATTTAGCATCTTTATTCCCAGACATCTCTTCCTCGGTTTCATGCCTTTTCAGGCAGCTGCAATAAGCTGTCTCTAAAATGCAAATACATTCTTTCCTATTTGCATATAAAAGCAAACTAATAGCTGATAATCAAAGAAAAATTGACTTGCAGCAATTATCACTTATCATCCCACAAGAGTTCTCCTGCAGGTCGTCACAACACTTTATGTTTAAAAGTAAGCTTTAAACTTTAGGCTCAGAATTTGAAATTCTCGTATCTTTTTTATGTAACGCTAAATTTAACAAGCGCTTTTCAGTCTTTCGTGTGCTTTTAACCCTTCATTTTTTTATTTAGCCGTTTTACTTTTATTACCTTTTCACCAGTGTACGTACTAATAATAAATCACTTTTATAAACTGTGCTTTTTTTGAAGGCTTTTACTTTTTAAAGTTTGCTTGTAATTGGGAAAACAGAGGTTTAAAGTTTTGCTTCAAACAATCTGAGTAAAGCTAAGTTGAGGGTAAAAGTGTCACAAAATTCTTATTTGAATATATTTGTTAAACAAACTTCAGATACTAAGATTTTCTCAAATGAGTCCATGTTTCAATGGTAAGACCAATGAGAACTCCATAGAACCTTCCATAGCCAGTATTGTTCCTTTCAAAATAATTAAATCTACAAAAAATAAATGCAAAACACAACTGTACAGATGTGTAGAAGAGCACTCAATGCTGGGAGTGTGTGTGTCGGACTTGTATGTGTCTGAGCGTTGTGATAATCTGTGATCCCATCCTCAAACTGCCTCCCGACATCATACTAAATTATACATCAGTGTATTTCTCTGTCATTCACATGCATGTGCTTATATTCTGACCGTATAGTGTGTGCTAGAATATGAATTAATTATGACCTGACAGCCTTCAGAGGGACAGAAAAAATATTCAAGGTGTCCTCCAGTCACATCAAAGCACACGCAGTACTGTGATTTGATTTTGTTGTATACAAGTGTAATCTCTACAAGTTCATCTATGATTTTTTTTTCCTTTTTTTTCAGTTTATGATAAATACTGCAAAAATAAATACTAAATACTACGAAAGGTCCAGTAGTATGCGTTGCTGAAGCAGGCGAAGAAAGTCATGAAGTCCAAACTCCCAGCTGACATCCTGCAGTCCTTCCTGGGCTCGTGATTGAAGTGTCCAAAGGTATTCCATGGCCAGGTGTGATGTAAAAGGCCTGAGGCATCACATCAAGCTAAGAGTGCGCCCTGAAGCAGGGTGCACTCTTAGCTTGATGTGCCTGGAGAGTCTGCACTATATAAGGCCACAAGGCTTCCACACCAGATGTGAGGACATTTCCTGACCACTTTCAAAACTTCATGTTATCTTAATTATGTTTAAAGGATTAAGAAAAAAAAAACCTTTTTTTAAAGTTTCAGACTTTTTAACTCAAACACAAACTCATCCCATAGAAAAACAGTGAATCTGAATATTTCAGTAAAAAAAATCTGCTGCAGAGTTTATGCCTTTGAAGGAGATCAGCACTAAATATAATAAGAAAGCAGCTGTGTTGATATTTTGACTATAATTTATTCAGTGATTATTTTTGAGATCCTAATTGTAATTATAATTGTTGCTAAATTCAGTTTCACCCAAAATTAGCTTAAATGTTAACCATAATGAGTGTTTCAATCAGAGTATTTATTATATCTACACATATTCTAACTGAAAAATAGATTACATGAACTATAAATGACTTGCCTAAATTGTTTAAAACAGATTGTGGAAATCTTGAGAGAGAAAATCTCTCCTTGGATGGATTTATGGCCAAGCTGCGTGTTGTGGACATTGTATGAAGTGGATAAGCTGAACACTCAGAGAACAGTGGTTTAATGTTTCATTTTTGTAAATGCCAATTGCACTCTGTATCTATTTCTCACTGTCAGCCCATCTGCAAAACACATACTGCGGAAGTCAAAAGGCTGCATGTATCAACAGCAGGGTCTCCTTAGATAAGTCCCTCTGGATCCTTTCACCGAGAACAAACTCTCCCTCCATGTTGCATCTACACAGAGATGCATAAAATCCACCCAGAATAAACACGGGCCAACTAGCTGGTGAGAAATTTGTGCCAGTGAGTAAATCTGGGACAACTGCTTCAACATGTGAGTGGCACTGACACACAGACAGCCGTACACATTGAAACCCAGACGCGGCATGTGTGGAGACTTCAACACAGACACTATGCAATCAGTGATGTTGTGATTGTGAAGTGCACCAGAGCAACGAGATGATTTCCCATCAGCTATCTGCTGTGCACTCAGACAAGCACGGTGACCCATGATGTGATTCAGAAAGACACACGGACAGTTAAACCGTGCCTCAGTGTGGGAAACAGCTCTGATAAATCCCACCTATTTTGGCTATAAACATACTTATGAAATGTATTTATTATTCAGAGGTGAAAAATTAACAGTGGGGGCAAAATTTCAAAGGGTTGCATTTTAAATTTGGGTTTGAAGATTAATTCAGATTTTAGCCTCAAGGATTTAATTGTCATATTTTGGAATAATAACTGTTAATGATGGAATTTATCACTTCAAGTCAGTGGAAGTATCAATGGGGTGTTGATTGTAAAATTAACCAATGTCTGTAAATTATAGTTACATTCTGAAAGAGATTTTAACATAAATGCAAAGTTAACACTCATCCTTTGATATGTTGATGCTAAACACATGACACATGGTAGACTTATAGGTAGCACATTTCAATATAATCTGTCCTAGCCAGTGATTTGAATTTACTTCGACTTCAGTTTTCATGCGCTTCACCTTTTAAAGCTATCAGCTAAATCCAGTGGTTTTTTTTTGCTTGTTTTCCAGAAGTTGAGGTCATTTTGATTGACAAACATGCTATTGGAACACAGTTTTTTTATTGCACTGTTTTGTGACAAATATTGCACACATTGATATTTAAAGTTTGCGATATATTGTGCATTTTGCCCCTGGTAGAGTCTCCTGTAGAAAATTGGTTCAGGGTGAAGTGTCCATATGATAACTTCTACACCAAGGATCTAAGCTACTTAACCTGGAGACTCATCCTGGAGCCAGGCCAGGCCAGGCACAACCATGATGAGCCTCATTGGGTCACTTGCCATAAGGGACTAGTCCTTAAGGCTTGAGCAACAGCCGATGGCAGAGGCCTTGGCAGTGTGATCCAAGGTTGCTGAAATAGGCTTTAAGAACAGGTTGCTGAGGTGGGATAGGTATCTGGGGTGGATAATTTTTAAATACCTTTTGTATGAGGTGTTTCAAACATGTCCCACTGCTCGCATGGGAAGAAAGCCCAAGGATCTCTTCTTATGTCAAAGCTGACATTAAGCTGTTGATTCTGTCCCAGATAAGTGGATGAATGGTTGGATTGAAGGATGGAAGAATAGAAACACTGATGGATGGACAAACAGATGGATAGACTCCTCTTTGGTTTGAGATTCAGGTATAGTAATCTGAAGCTTACAAATTCTGAAACTTAGATAAATAAAATCTACAGTAAATTGATGATAACAATTAAAACACCATAGAATCTGACACAGTGTTATTTTACAAGAATTAAGTCAAAATATAGAAGCAATGAGTAAAAAACTAAATAAACCCTCAGATTTAACTCTCAGTCATTGAACCCATCTGTGCAGCAGCAACTAAAAGACACCAGCACCTGTATCAGCCTGTTTCCTCATTATAGACCTCTTTGGCCCACTTCTCTTTCCAACATAGCTTCCTCTCATTGATATGTTGAAGCCATTCCTCAATGCAAAGCAAAGCCACAGCATTTCAATGGTGTTATGGTTTGTGCTTAGACTGGACCATTGGAATGCCTTGATTCTTTTCATTTTCAACCATTCTGTTTAAGATTTGCCAGTACAACTGAGATTGCTGTCCTGTTGCCTGACCCAATTTGACCAACCTTTGTGCTGGTATGCTATGTTTGGTTTTCACTGTTACTGTCACACATTTTTGCTTTGCTCTCACCTCTTCAAAGGAAACTGTAATTTCTTGTCAGCTCAAATGCAAACCAAGGCCATGCTATGCTGTGCTGCCATGTTCTTTTTAGAGAGAAGAGGCTTTCTATTGGCAGCCCTTGCAAACAAGGCATACCTGTTCAATCTTTTCTAATTGTTCTGTCAGGAACATTTAACTTGCTGAGGCCTGTAGGGTCTGAAATGCAGCTCTTGGGCTTTTTGCAATTTGACTGGGCATTGAACAGTCCGACCTCAGGAAAACTTGCAGGGACACTTGCTCCTGAAAAGACTGGCAATGTTCACTGAGTATAAAATAATCTCATAGCAAAATGATTAACTTCAAATTTGTAACTGGTTGTATGGTTTATTTTTCTAAATTGTTAAGTAGAAATAGTTACTTAACTAAGATCACTGCTGACGAGCGGCACAAGCCCAACAAACAAAGGTTTACATCAGCCCTAACCCATCACCAATACTGCTGTAACTTGCACATTTACTTTCAAAAGACTGTACATAATAACTTATTGGAAGCTACATGTTTACTTTTTTCATGCGCAGTTCAATGCAAAATCTGTACTTTTTCAATTTTATACATATCTGACAACTACTTTAAGAATGTTACAGTGTTCTGTTTTTATAACTATGGTACATGTTGCAGATACTTTTTTTCTTTTTTCTTCTTTTTTGTTGTAAACATTGTGTGTGCTCTGTTGTGTTTTGTGTCCTGTTCGGTTTGTATATCTGTTTGTTTATCTGATGCTGCTGTTACGACCAAATTTCCCCTCGTGGGACAATTAAAGGATTATTCTATTCTATTCTATTCTATTCTATTCTATTCTATTCTATTCTATTCTATTCTATTCTATTCTATTCTATTCTATGCAGCAATCTGCTACTTACCCTCCTTATTTCTGTAAAAAAAATTAAATGAAGTGAGCTTGTCATCTTTTATATTGTTTCTAGATTATGACATTGTTTTTGTTAAATATTGAACAGCACAATAGTTCTTGTAGTTGTAGTTGTTCACGTGAGGTGCTGCTTACATAGTTTTTAAGACCTAGTAAGAGTTGAATAGTTTGTACTAAATGTTGAAACACATAACCTTTGAGATGACTTAAAGCCCTTTAAAAGAAAGAGCAATTATTTTGTATTTCACCTTGTACATGAGCTATTTTAAACTCCCTTTACCCAAATAATTGGAGCCTGAAATTGCTTTTTGTTTTTGGAAGTTGATTTCTGGTCTTCCGGTGATACACATTTAGAAGCTACTGAGCGTGTATGGTAAAATACAAGCCTTTACTTTGCCTATGGGACAAACTAAAACAGCTGCTCCATCTCACTCTGACTATCTGCTCTTTACAAGAGTTAGTGTAAAAACCTTTAAACTAAGTACAACATCCTCACTCCATTTGAAAAAAAAAAAGTCTACATAGTTTAAAAACATATTTGTTTAAATGCTTGTGTAATGTTTGTGTATTACTTGAAGCTGGACGTTCGCATTCATAAACCATTGTATATTTTTGTCGTCTTTATTTGTCTAGGATTAAAAAAGTAAATTTGTGAATCCATTAGTTAACTTTTAAGTAGTGCTGTTTTGCTTTGACTCCTTTTTGCCTAGTTTTCAGTCCATTCATTGTACCTAACCATAACAACATATTGTGCAATTTGTGCCCAAAATAAACAGTGAAAGAACACAGAAAAGGGAAGCAGTGTGAGGCCTAAAATACAATGATTGCTTATTTGATCTAGATAGTAAGTCATATCTTTCTGAAATGAGGAAAAAAAATCCCCCTGAAACAGTACCTGAGAAATGCATCATCTTTCATATTTATATCTGGCTGATTTTTTAACTTAAAGCTCTTTGGGAATCACCTTGTTGGTACTAAAATACTCTCTTCTGTCTGTCAGCCTGTGTTATATTTGAACATTTTTATAGATTTGGTTAAAGAAATAAGAGGAAACTGTGTCTATGACAAAGTGTTCAAAACAACAACATAAAATAGTTTGTTTGGAGAGTTTTCTTTTCAATAAGTGGGAATAATTAATAGATCAGATGTGGCTTGAACAAACAAACAACAGTCTTCTGAAAATATTAGGAATGCACCCATACCAATATTAGTATTGGCTATCGGGGTCAATAACATTGTAATGTGCCCGTATCAGTATTGGTAAGTTAACCGATACCATACACTGATACTTAAAATGTGGAGACTGCAATAATTTCACAAAAAATGTTTATTTTTCACTTGAAATTTTGGTTTTGTGGTCATTTTTATCATTATCATGTGTTGTTACAAGCAAAGAAAAAAATAAAACCTGTCTTCAAATTCATTGCATTTTTTTGTGTGGTAGAAAGTATCGGCAGTGGCTCTCAGTATCGGCAAGTACTCAGTATCATATTGGTTTGAAAAAAGTATCGTTGCATCCCAAGAAAATATCAGGTTCCTTCAGACTTTCTGGAACAACCCAAGGATCCCCTTTAAAGGATTACAAGAAAGTCTGACTCATTGGCTAGAGACAAGAAGGACAATCCAAGACATTTTCACAATATTGTCAGACTGTAAAATCAGTTTGGATCAACAATAAACAATATCAGTTGGATTCATAATCAAGTTTCAAGGTTGATGTAAAATACAAAAAAAGCACAAGACTAAGTGAATTCAGCATTACTTTAACACTTACAATGATAAGATGGCCACTTCTAATTAGGTTTAATTTTGCCAGTAATTGTGTTTTTACATTTAGTGTAGAATTTCTTATTGGCTTTTGGTGCTGTATTCAATTAAATCAGGAGTGACACAGATGTTGACGTGCCAACAATTTGCTTCGTAAACAAACAAACATTTTAATTGGGAATCAGTTTAGTTCATTTTCAGTGTGGCGTGTGCCTCTGGTAAAGATTTTTCTATGCTTTGTTTAATTCCTCAGAACTAATCGCCCTGTTGAGGACATCGCAGTTTGTTGTTTTTTCTTTTTTTTGTTTCTAATCTACAACCTAAATCTAATCTGAAATCTTTAAAGCAGAAATGATAAGCTGTTAAGACAAAACAAGTTCTAATTTTAACCAGCACCTCCACCGTTTGTGTTTTCTTTAATCTGCAAAAAGTGCACCGTGATGTTTACTCAGACCCTGAAGGAAAAGTGTAAAATGGGGAATCGTAAGGTATCAAAAGATGTTTGGGAGTGTATGATTTTCAGTTAAATACTACACAATTTGAAAAATATACATTTCTGTGCTGGTTTGTGTTTGTTTCTGTTTTTTGGTGCCTTTGGAATTTCAGGAAAGTCCTTTTTCCTTCATCATTTCTGTCTATGATTTCGTCTCTGCCTTGATATAGTGAGTGCGACCAGCCTCTCCTGTTGAAGAGGGATGCACTTGTGATCCATTAGGGAGTCACATCCAGTACCGAATAGACAGGAATTAAAAAAGTAGATTGAGTTCAGGACCTCGCACTTCTCCTTGAAGAAAATTCAAATCCCTCATTCACTTTTTCATCTTGAGTTCAGCTCCTTCAAATGAATTGAACTGAAAAGGAATCACATCCCCAATGAAAACACCTGAATTGAAACTAAAAAAAAAAATTGCTATGTTTTGAAGCCTCCATGTATACAGTATTTGTGGTACTATATTGTATGTACATTTAGGAAAAAATAAATCAGCAAAAGCCAACACATCAAGACTAATTATTTTTTCTAAAAAAAAAAGAACTCTTATCAGATTTTAGTTTTCTCCTGCAAATTAAGATGTTCATGAGAAAAACTGAGATTTTCCGAAGTGGAGATTGTTATTCTCAAATGACTCATGCATGACTAATGCATGTCTTCTAAATGAGCTGTGTTTTAAAACTAACTTGAAAAAATACATGGAAATAAACAGGAAAAATCCCATTGAATACATTTCTCGTAAAGTCGGAATTTTACCCTAATTGCAAATTTGACTTTCTGGTTGGCATATGTGAGTACGGCGTACACTAGTCATGTATTTTTGGGAGAACTTTTAGGTAAGCTACAAATGTTCTATCTCTGTATTTCGTTGTAGTTACCACTTAGTATTTTCATCTTTATTTTTTTTTTATTGTGCACACAGTGTTATTTTTTTTTTTACAAACATCAAAATCTTCCTTTCTTGTATGTCACGTACTCAAACTTTTAATACATCTATCCTAATAAATGTTGTGGCTTCACTGCACAATCCCATATATGCAGGACTCAACAATCCAAAGCAACAACACAAACACAAAAAATAATTTTCTGACCTTCATAGCTGAGCTTGAAACCATGAGCAGAGACGGCAAAATCACTGGTCAACCTCAAGGAGAAAACATTTCCTGTACTGGTGACAGGGGGAGGAGCCTGGAAACCTGTTAACCTGTAGAAACACAGAAAAGAACAGTTATTTCACAATCAAATTAAACATTAATATTATTCTGAGAGATTAAATAAATTTTCATCATTTCAAATTCAAAACAGTTGTGTTTTTGGATGTTTAAAAACTTTAGGATTCTGCTTGTTGCAGCTTTTCCCTATACTGAAAGACATTATATACGTATTTTGCACGTTTTCACATACCTAAAAACATCCTGATGCCGCAATTTACACAAATCATAACAACTTCCACTAAGTATTTCTACTTTAAGCACTATTACTGACTGAATAAGTCATTCTTTTCTAATCAATATAAAAAAGGTTTGCCTCCCAGCAAGACCCTAAAAAACTAGACCATGAGATCAAAGGGCACAGAAAAAATAGTCTCCAACTAATTGCTTACACTAAAGGAACTTTTGTACACATCAGTAAACAGCAAAACTGGGGTAAAGAAAGGGCGGGCTGTCTCTAATCAATCAACATGTTAGAGTTTGTCCTAGAAAAATATAACTGCAAAGGCAGTTCAATGAAGAGCTTCCTAGAATTAAATGAGGAGGAATCAAAGGCCAGATCTGTTTTAGGGTCTGGAAAAGAGTCAAATTGTGTTGCAATATAAAACATACAGTAGTTTATTATCTCATTTCACATTATGTATTCTTCCATTTTTTCCTTTTTAGTTTTACTTTCTTTCTGTCATCCATCCATCCATCCATCCATCCACCCACCCACCCACCCTCCTTCCCTCCTGTTTGTTTCTTTTTTAAGATCACAGATTGAACACTATTTAGAGATTTGTGAAAATCTCACTGATTAAAAAGAAGAACATTCGACTTATGTTCATTTTATTAAATGCAGGCTGTTCGTTTAGAGTGTTACAGGAAATTGTTGTTGTGCTTTCATTCTTCTGCTTCTCAAAGAAACATATCTTGATTAGTTCCATGTTCACATATCACTTCATTGAGCAGTAGGGCCAACATTACAAATGCACTTTCAGTATGATTAAGCGATTCTGTTTCTAACATTGACACAATATAATGACTTTTGCATTTCTGTGGCTGGATTCTTGCATTTATTGCTCTTGGTAATCACATTTTTTCCCTGACCCAATGTTTTATTTATTAAAGAATTTCAAATGAAAAAAGAGCTAGTTTGTAGAATACCATTATATCTCAATATATTTTACTTCTTAACATTTTGTTTTCTATTTTTACCTTCTCATTCCCACTTCTTCTTGTTCATATTTGTAAATTATATGAACTCTTGCTCTCTCTCTGTGGTCATCTTCCCTGCCAGTAATATGTGTCATAGTACGTATCCTTTTAATTACAATAATATAAAAGCACTAATAATTCCTCTTTATTCTTTGCATTTTTAATTTATTCCAAATATGTAATTTTCCACCTCTTTTTGTTGTCCCAGTTGTGTTATGTTTTACTCTATCACAGTCACTTCATAAATCTGTTTCTCTCTTTACCCCTTCAGCAAATACCATGTTATGAGAATAAACCTCTAACCATTCCTTTACTCCCTTGCTTCCTCTCCAGTATTTAATCTGTTGTGCAGCACTCCTGGAGAAACAAACTTCAAGCACATTTGCAGACACACACACATACAACTCTGTTCATTGTGTTGCCATTTATCCCTGGATTTATGTGTTTTCACATTCATGAGATGAAAATAAAATTATTTTCTAGGAATTGAAAGATGGAGCAGAATGGGTTTTGCACCTGAGGTTTAGTCAGATGTGGGTGCATGTGTTTGTAAAGCGGTGAAATCACTTTAGTAAGGTTTATAAGGAACAGGTTAATATCAGGAGTGTTTTCTCTCTCACACATACACAATGTTATGAGCAGTAAAAACTCCTACAATAAAAGTAATCTTCTTTAAAGAGGCCATTTCACAGAAATTCCACGACTTTGTGGTTATTTCTTAAGTATTAACATGTAGTAGTCTAAAAAACTTTAGAAAACACTGATTAACAGACCTTTCAATCTGTCTGCATCAAGATTTGGCAGGCTTTGGCAAACTGTAACTCATTAATAATCATTATTCGAATTTTCTGGATTGAGACAAATAACAACTAACAAACTAGCCTATGAGAGCACAGTTTCCTTCCCCGCTGCACATGGCAACAGCAGACATTCTCTCTTCCTGTTTGATACATTTTATGCTAACAGCTTTTAGACAGCAGCATGCTAGGCGTAGTTTCAACTGCGGGAGCTGATGAATACTAACTAGCAAAGGAGTTGTGATGAAACAAGTACAGGCCGTTCGAACTCGGGTTTTATCACCACCTGCG
This sequence comes from Pachypanchax playfairii, assembly GCA_006937955.1. Lineage (NCBI taxonomy): Eukaryota > Metazoa > Chordata > Actinopteri > Cyprinodontiformes > Aplocheilidae > Pachypanchax > Pachypanchax playfairii. Next base: position 2,261,552 of record SSNP01000031.1, read on the forward strand.
TAGTTTGAGAAATAAAAACTGAAAGAGAAGTTGTTGACCTGCTTTCACCCCCACTATGAAGGTAAGAACACCTGGAGCTAAAATATTCAACAGAAACCTCAGAAAAAACATTTTTAATTGGAAGGGCCTCTTTAAGAAGCAAAGCATGCAAGAAAAATGTGTGCAAAATAATGACTGTAGACGAACATGGACAATGAGTGTCTATCTGTTTCCAATGTCTGAAAGTGAAGCCAGAATATCTTGTTTATGGGTGCTGCCATGCCACGGGTTAACTAGAAACCAGTTGGCATTAAGGATAGAACGCTATTATTTATCAGTTGTATTAAGGATGTGTATTGACAAAGATCTGATGATTCGATATGTATCAGGATACTGAGCGGATGACGAGATAAATTGCGATACTATGATCAAAACTATTATTGTGATTTTTAAAGCTGAATTTAACTGTAGAAAAACTGTCACAGTATTCTAAACACTCAAACCAGTTTCATACATAAAACATCCAGTTCTGGATCTAGTTGATCTACTGGAACAAAAAAGATGGAATTGGCTACAAACTACCAGTCATACTTTTAACTTTAATGCAAAATTTAAGATTATTAAATGTTCCATTCAAATTTTAAAACCCAAAACAAAATAAAAATCGATACCTTGCTTTTGAATATTGATACCATATCACCATATCGATAACATATCTTGATATAAAGCTGTTTCAATATTTTCTTACATCACTACTGTGTACAGTTAATGTTTTGGGAACTATGTTTGAACATGTTTGTGAATTTTAATTTAATGAGAGTTAAAGTCTGTATATGCACTAGACAAACCTTTCTAAACTTTCACAACAGAAAATGGACCTGATTCAGGTGAAAACGTATTTACTTTTGGACTGTGTATAATTTAAATATATCCTCAAGATATGAGAAATTTTGTTTATGAATACTATATTTTTCTTTGATGTAGTTCAAATATTTTTGATCATTTTATCACAATATCAGGGAAAAGAGAGACTGAAAAGAAAAACCCAATTCTTTTTTTTTAACGCACAAGCAATAGCTTTGATTCATGAAACGAGATGCTAGGTCATAGTTTCTGAAAACTACACATGGAGACACTATAAACTGAGTTTTAAAAAAATGAAGATGATGTGTTTATTGCCATCGAAATATACATACATATCTATCTATTGATACATAGTGTGTCCAGACTTTTGACATTTTTTCATGTAATCACATTCGGCATCTGTATGCTGATACAAATATATATATATATTGGGAAACCGTGAACTTGTATCAAATATGTTATTTTAAAACTAGAGAACTAAAATAATCATATGGTAAATATTAGCCACAAACCTGAGTACAGTATTGACACAAACATCATACACTCAGATGTTAGTAATGTTACAGACTATTTTTGACATGTCACGTGCCCTTCAAAACACAAAGAAACATCAGTATTGACCATGCCAATTCTCATTGGAACAACTCTCAGCTGAAGTACGAACATGCATGAACACTGCTGAATCAATATAACATCCTACATCTAGGATAGTCATTTCCCAGAGTGCATCCTGAAGAAAATCAAGTTTCCAACCACAAGTCAAAAACAGCTCAAAGATTACAGCTGAGAGAGAAAAGAAACAAATTCCATGGGTCAAAACCACAAGGTCAGACCAGGGAAAACCGTTATTTATATTTAAATCATCTAACCCCTTTATCTTTGAACTTTAATCATGTTAAGATAAAATGCTGATGTGGCATGGGGAATTATAAAAAGAGTTATGAGAAAAACAAACAATATTTCATTTAAACTTTAAAGCTATACGGGATGTAAGGATGAGGATTAGGGTATATTTCAGCCAAAAGAGCAGGTGAAGTTGGCTTATAAAGCTCAGCAACAAAATTAAAACTGCTTGACTAAAAATATATGATATTGTGAATCATCAACATGAGGGGAAAAAAAGGACCAAAAATCCTCCATAAGGATGAGAAATAAATTCTTTTGTTTTCTGCTTATTCTTATTTATTACATATCCTGTTTTCACTCTTTTCTGAAAACTATATAAAAAATAGAAGATGCTTTTAATTGGTTGGTACTTGTATTTTATGCACCTTGACCAAACATTTGCTAGGCACACACTCTGAATATATTTTGATTGTCTTTGCTGACAACTGAATAAAAATCCCTCCCGTTTACCAACCTAATTCTGTTAATGAAATAGGACATCTGTACTGCCACAACAAATATGGAGGTCTCCTGAATTCATGTAGCCTCACCTGATGAATCAGTAATAAGCCAGACATCTCAAAAGTTTACTGCAGTATGTTGGGCCAGCTGCCAAGGAGAAAGTGAGGAAAAGCAAGCATGAGGCATGCAAAGGTGCGTACAAAGGAAGCTGTGGTGCAAAGCTTCTTTTAATACACACAAATGTGTGATTACAAGGTGACCATAGCCGCAAAAGGATGACTTGGCAAACTGAACTCCAGATGATTAAACCAGAGACACAAACAGTAGCACAATAAACATTCAGTCATCTTTAATTCACTATAGCAATTAGTTAGAATGTGGTTGCACTCCTATTGTGCTTTGCAACCGTAATTACAACAGTCTAACTGTGCTCATGAACACCAAATCAAACATTATGCTGAAGCTCACGGCACAAAAAATATTTCAATATAACACAACAGAAGGGCATGATTTCAAAACTTTGTGATTTGACATTCATTATGCACAGTGTCACACTAACAACTTGAACATTTTTAATGTATGAGACTACATTATACTGTATATAGCACAATGTATGCTTCACGTGTATTTTTTGATGTTTTACACCATCTTGCTACTTGATATTTTTGTATTTTTTTTGCCAAACTTTCTAAAGTTGATTAATTCATGAGTGAGAGTTAGAGAGAAAAAAAAGAGTGTTATGATTTACGTTCTTTTTTTTTTTTTTTTACTAAACAGAAATTAGTGCTACAATCAAAGGTGTTAATTTGCCTCTCTTTTGTCAGTGTGATGTAGCTATAGGTCCCTAACCACTGCAGAAGCAGTTGCCCAGAGCCTTCTGGGAGCATTGTTCTGTGAGCAAGAGAAGATGTGTAGAAGTTAGTTTGTCTTTAGATGTGAATATGTTTTAGTTTGGGATTGTGTATTTTATCGAATTGCAACTAAACCAAGACCTGACCCCACCAGCCAAACTGCTCTTAACCTCCTCTTCATGTTTTCGATTTTTTTCCTTCATCCACATTTCTGATCATGGCTGTTTTCCATTTAGAAAACAGTAAATCTGTCAGTTCTCCAACTGTTGACTGTTTATCCAGTTCAACTAGATAATGTAGCCCTTGTGAATAATATCCCAACAGAGTGTAAAACTAAACTGAATTTTATGTAGGTGTGGATTCACAGTCATCCAGGCCATTTTTAAGAAAACTGGACTTCTTTTCTTGTTTTTAAAAATTTTTGTCATGTATCTTTCAGTTCAGTCCTATCAATAATATTATCTGACTAGGCTGTGTTTTCTTTGGGCTGTCATTGGCAGAACCTGTCCACACCACTTTATACTGTAAGGGGAAGCCATCACAGTAGCAGTTGCCAGTTTGTTGAGTTAACTTTGACTCACTTACCAGCATCACTTACCTGTCCTGAACCCTGAAGCTTCTATCAGCGACCTTGGAAGGTACCTGACCCAGCCTCTTGCCTGCTGCTCTTTTCGATTATCTGAACTTTCTGAAAACATGGACGTTGAACTCGGACATGGAACTCTTGAGCGCTCTCTTCGCCTTAGACCTAGCCTGTACCTTCTCCACCTCTGCCTTTTGTAAGTTAACCATCTTCTGTTTAATGCTGTCACTGGATTGTGGATTGAACTGTGTAGGTTTTGGAACCAACAGAACCAACTCTTTGATTGCACTTCACCTACCTCTGCTAACCAGATGTAGCGTCCCTTCCAGAATGACAAAAACCTACCTGTATGGTCTTTTTGTGTCTCATCACTAACCTGATTACTTCCTACTTATTTGCTTACCTGTTACTTACCTTTTCTTCAGGAATCCCTCGATGAGTCGTGACATCATGTTTCTTCTGGATGCTGTGGGTCATCAATCATCCGCAAAGACAAGCAAAGTCAAGAACCCAAGGTCCTCAAAATCAACTGTGATTGTGTCCAGAGTCTCTTTACTTCTAATCTTAAGTTCCTCCATCGCAGATGATCCCTGAATCCAGAGCGCGTGGGTGTTCCTGCTCATGCACATTCTAACAATAAACACTGTTAACTTTTGCCAATATGCCTGGTTGTGGTGCATCTTTGGGTTCAGTATTTGTTAGAACATAAAGTTTTGTGCTTTTACACCTTAAAAGCCTGAAACTTCACACTTTTGAAGTGAGAAAGCTTCTAATGAGAAGCAAAACATTGTAAACAAACAAGGAAAGAAGTTGCTTAATATGTATTTATGTTATCCTTTAAACAGAACAAAACCAATATTGCCCACACTGCTAGTGTGAGCTTTCACTTTTTTTATGCTGCTATAGGATTAGACTGCCGGAGGACATACTGCCCATGTTTCTTCACTCTGCTGTCATTTGTTATTGTTGCTGCCATTGACTTTAACTTGATTGGCTGGTTTGTTTGATAGGAAATGTTTTATTATTTTTTTTACCTACTAACATGATATTTCTGCAAAGTGCCTTGAAATTCGTTTTGTTATGAACTGGTGCTTTATAAAAAAAAATGAATTGAACTGAATTTAAGAAAATCGTGATAAATTTGAGATAAGAAAACAAACTACTACAACTTCCTTTTCTCATTTTTGTGCATGCTGAAAACTATCATCAACCTATCTCACTTCATTATGGGTGCCCAAAGAAGACATCACAAAATTATACAAACATGCCCATTCTAGTTATTTATTTTATTTTTTTTATTTTGCTGAGGGGTTTTCATCCAGTTTGAAGGAAAATTTGAAGGAAACTAATGATTCTGCTCATATGTCTACAATTTCTTTAAATTCAAATAAGTATTTTAGCTTAACTGTCACTTTTTAAAACCTTGACATCTCTGTAAACCTGTTTAATACATTTTTAGAACATGAACTTGAAAATGTAATCATATTCACAATGAGAGCAAAGGCAATTGTACTCAGGCCAAATTATCATCTAAAATATTTAGCTCAAGTTTTTTTCTATGGAAGGGGAAACTTTACAAAACAATTAACCATAAAGGTGTTAAACACTTGTTTACTTTAGTAAAACACTGCATTTATAATAACACTTGAAGACAAACAGCCTTGCTGACAAAGACCAATTTAAGCCACGGCTTGTTTTCTTCATTTTTCTCTTCCTTTCTTTTTATCCCTATCCCTCTTTTTCAACTTCATGTCCAGTAGATTTATTTCTTCTTCTGGTGTTTAAAGTTCAGGGTCTCTAGTGAGTGATTGATTAACAACACTAGCCTGAGTGGCACACACACACATACACAGAGTCATTTTTCAGGTTACAGTACATGTGGTCAATAGTCATTGGTGTGTCTTGTAAATCAGTCATTCCTAAGCCTTCTTGAACTACATGTGCATTCTAGCGTGCATGAGTATTTGTATGTCTGCGGGGTGGGCCTTGACCATGGTGGCACGCTACCTATTTAATTAGTCACAGAAGCACAGAGAGCAAATAATACACAAACACAACTAGGTCTGCTATCCAGGACACTCTTTCACCGTGCTCATTGAATGGAACCATTCATCAGAATAATATGGCAAGACTGAGAAACATTTTAAGTAAACAAAACCTAAACTGTAAACAAAATGTACCAAGAAAGAGTTACATTTGTACTGTAACAATGCTGAGGCAATGAAAAGTTAAAAATAATTTACTAATTAAGCTATATCTCCTATATAAATGTCAATAAGTAACACTAATGTGAAATGTGTCACTGCAACCATGAACCACCACATAGAAACTTAAGCATTATTAAGCAAGATTGTGAAGTAGATGCTGCTCCAAAAAGTTTGTTACTTTGCACTTTTATGCACCTGAAAGGAGCATTTTGTTGTTTATTCTCATGATTAGAACAGATGTGAAAGATGACCCAGGAATAGACTCAGAACTTAAGGAAAACTTAACAAGAGGAATACAAACATTAAAAAAGAAAAATCCAACAGACATTAGACCATTCTGCCTACTATTTTGTTACTTTCTGTTGTAGAGTGCCGATCAAAAACATGAGCTAATGTTTACAAGGAGTAAAGTAGAGATATGTGACAGACAGTTATTCCCTATCCTCTCATATTGAGCAGACCCATTTAAACACCCCTTTTTTTCCATTCTATGCAATATTGGCACAAATTTTTTATCTTCCTTGTCAGTTATAAATGATCAAACATTTATGAATCGAAGGGCAAATTTCTGACTCAGTGACATAAAATACACACAGAAATGAAGCTGCACCCTTTAACTCACAAAGGATAGCAGACCTTATCAGCCAACATACACATATGCTTAAATGGACAAAGTAATGTCAGAGTGATGCTCACAATGGAAGAAAACAATTCATTCTAGCTTCCAGAGTAATTGTGTCATTTACAATGAATGTGCATCCATGCCTGTAAAAAAAAACTATATAATGAAAATGTACAATTGACAGTCCGTCTCTTTGTTTATCTTGTCATGAGCTATTAGTGTGGATCTACCTGCCTATCTGTACCAAACCACATACTGTGTCTGTGCCCATCTCACTTTGTCACACTTATTGACACCCAGTAGTGCAAACATCCATTACTCCCTATCCCTTTCAGCAAAGCTGTGATGTCCAGGAATGATAAATCCTTTTGTGGTGCCTCATGGAGGATGGAGGTTTTTGTCTTTGGAAGTGACAGGAGCCATCGCTGCTATCTGTGCACGCCCGGATGAAAGACCCTCTGACTGGGCCTCTGTGGTGGATAAGCCTCTCTGTCAGCTGCAAAGAGGGTCCAAGGCAAACATGCTGAGGCTTTGGTTTATAAACAGATCAAAAAGTGAGTGCACAATGATGAAGAACAGTAAGAATTCTGCAGCTTCTTTTATGTGCAATTTTTCTCTCTTTATTGACTGTTTTTTTATTAACTATCAGTTCACTAGAATGACTCAGTCTTTTTCACAGTTATTTATTTGAAAGTTTTGGATATACAGGGACAAATCCCCTTAAAAGGGCGTGGGTATAATTCTGACCTCTTTTCTTATTCAGAGAACAGAGATGAACAATTATGCAAAACCGGCTATGCCCACATCTCTTCCAGACATCAGCTGACACCAACTTACTTTATTTCTGCTGACAAATACTTTTATTAGGACAATTGAGCTCTACATGTTTGAAATCAAAAGTGATTTGCAGGAAGCAAAGGTATTGGACTGGCGATGTATTCAATTTCTACAGCTTATAACAATATTAGAAATACAACGTGAAACAAGGTTGAGCCATCTTCTCTGTTCATTCACTAGTTTCTCAGTTAGCTCACTGTTCTGGAACTTCTGATTTGCTCATCCACTTGAATACTTCTGTTATATGTTTGCTGTTTGCTTCATTGAAATTATGATTCTACAGCTACAACTTTGGAGAAGACATGAAGTCATGAGGGTTTGCTTGAGGCATTGTTGTTTCACTGACCACTCCGATTAAACAAGATACAAAAAGTATTACTATTATAAAACAACCTGGACTTACAACAGCTTCCCTCTTATACCTGACAAGCCTTAGTTACAAATGGTTGAGTTTCTTTTGTATTGTTTTTTTTTTTCCCTTAACCTAACCTTTGCTTAACCTTTACCCACTAAGGGCTTTCCTGTAAAAAAAAGTTTGAACATGGTTTGCTAAGTAGTGATTCCTCACAGTACCTTGCTGTTGGCTATAAGAAAATCAAGATTCGGTTTCCCTAATGATCCATGAAGAGCACAATGCCTGACTGACTGTAGCTTTTCAATATTATAGGTACTGTTTGGCAGGTTTATGAAAAGCTGAAATTTCCCAACAATTAAGGTTATATTTGCCCAGTTGGATAAATAAAATGCAATACAATCATGCTAGGAAGATGAAAATTAAGATTTTTCATCAGAAAGGAGCGAAATATTTAGCAAGGATTCCCTGCATACCATTTGCATATTTAATATAAAGTGTCCAGCAGTGTGTATTTTAGTTTAGAGATTCATTTTCACATCACCAAATGATTTTTATGAAAGACACAACAGAACAGAATGATTTGCAAATCAGTTAAGCTAATTAAAATACAACCAACATACAGTTAAAATTGAAAATATTTTTCCCAGCATCAAATTCAATAATTGCAACACATTTTCAAAGAAATCTAAGTTTTCAGTTTGTGATGTATATGTATTCTGCTTAAATAAAATCATTTGTAATAATACTTGAAGTATTTTTCTATTCGTTGACACAAAGTTTGATGACAAAGCCTGATGATATCACATAACATATACCACAAATTCAATGATATATATTTTACACAATGTCCAAAACATGCACATACTCATTTCACACCAATAACTCTGTGTTTATATACATGTTGAATGCATAGTTGCATATGTTAACATTTATGTGCATAATGGAAACAGAATATAACCAAAAGCACAAAGACAAAATACTGAACAGATTTTTTTTTTTCCTTCATGTGACTTTTCAATAGCAACAGTTAATGAAACTTCACTTTTATTGTTCCAAAAGGAGTTTTTAGTTTTGGCCATTAAATGATAAATGTTGCGTCTATATTTTTTTCCTCTCCCTCAGTCGCTATTTTACAGCAGTTAGATAGATAGTGAGCATTTCTCCCCCCCTGAGCTAAAGCTTGTTTAGGCTGTTGGCTAGCCCATTATTTACTTTTGAACCTGACTGACGTTCACACAAAGGAGCAAACACATGCATGAATATTGGATAGATGCAGACAATATTACAAAAATGGACAAATAGTATGTGTACGTGCTTGCACATAACACACCTGTACTTTGTAGATAGGTAGAGATAGATTGGATGTGTCTTGTGGCATTTAAAGGGCGGGTGTCAGGACTGACAGCCCCTTAAAGGGACAGTCGTTAGAAAGATTTATGAATGCGGGATGACAAGTTGGAAAGAGAGGATGAAATAGGATAGTCGGAGACAGAGAGGAAACGTAGAAGAAGAAATATGACGGTAAAGGATACACATACACTTTTTAGTGTGTTTCTGTCTTTTCAAAATAATTTACTATAACTCAAATTAATGCACACTAACCTTGAATCATAACAAGTGCTGTCTCAACTCTAACCCTTATTTAAAACCTAATAAAACCCTAGCCTGACCTTATCTTATGTGGTGGTGGGGGTCATTGTGTGCTACAACAAACATAACTCTAGCGATAAAGAATTTAGAGAAAGTTCCAGAAGTCATTTAAAAGTAAAACTTTTGTAAGCTTCTGCCCTCCAAAAAACCCACAACTCTATATTAGAGTAAATAAATCATAAGTTAATCTATTGCAGGGGTGTCCAGATCCAGGCCTGGAGGGCCACTATCCTGCAGGTTTTAGATGTTACCCTGCTTCAATACATCTGATTCAAATCCTCAGTTTGTCAGCACGTCTTATAGAAGCCTGTTAATGACCCTGTTTATCTGAATCAGGTGAATAGGGCTCTGAACACCCTGCATAGACCCTGCAAGACCATCCCTATTCTGGCTATTGTATTTTTTACATTATATCGTGGTCATCATGTTACAGTATGTGAAGGAGAGAGGTAATATTTTGGCTTTAGGCTTTATGTTTTTTTTGTTTTTTTTTACCTCATGGCATTAAACATATTTCAAGCATCCTGGTAGTGTGTCTACCAATGGTAATTTGCATTCTGGAAGAAAAAGCCAAAACCTTGGTGCACATCAAACTGTGTTGCCTTGTCATAGATCAGTACATCAGGCATAAGGCAAGTATGAAGCCGTAGTGGCTTTTAATGATGCGGGCACAGTCATGCTAAAAAAAAACAAAAGTGATTTGTTAGAAGGACAGCTGATACTAACAACATTTTAAAAGTTGGGAATAACAATGGGAAATTTAAAGCACAATGACATTTCTAGAAAACACACTATATGTGTGTAATTCCAGTGGTCCAGTGAGGGTACACAGACTATAATGGTCAAGTGACAGACAATGATTAATTGATACATCAACCCTGTGTGTATTCACGCATGTGCATGTGTTTTAAGGTCACTACATGTTTTTTTAATTGAATTCTTGTATTTCTGCCTTGAAGGATAATAGAGAGAGCAATGGAGCAGAGACAAAAAGGCATTGTGCTTACTCTCCTTGTGTCTAAGCCTTAATGTATCACTAAATCTGCCTGCCTTTTCACTATTCTTTGACATTCCCTTAGGCGTGAGATTTGAAAGTGTAACTGGGACCCAAGCAATCTTTAAACATGTTGATCAATGCCTGTCTATGAACACATGAGCAATTAACTAGGTAAGTACATTACATATCTCTTGGATAGGTTAATGAAATAGTTGTTTTCTAATAATGACATAAATGTGAGCTTGAATTAACAATCATCTTGAAACAAACAAAGGGACATGGTTATTAGAAGAGATGGGTTAACTACAAAACAATGAAGCTACGATCATTTTCTTTTTCAGAATAAAACAAGGTCTGAAACTCTTGCATCCTTCACACAACACAGTATAAGGTATTTAGTCTTACTCCTCTGAACAATTAACAATGTCACCCACAAGAATTTTAGGCCTACTGGTGCCCATTACATGAACAAACTAGGCTTGATGGTTACAAAAATGTTGAATTTAACTGGAAATAATTCATATAAAGAAACATATTATATGCTTAAAAATATTAAGAAATAAAGGCTGCTTTAAATTAAGCTGTATATAAATCAGCCTATATGCAAAAAAGACAATGATGGAGGTAATGAAACAAACACAAATTAAAAGTAGACTAATCTTATTTAAGGGCTGCTATGCCTGCCACAATGATTACTTTACTGACACTTTTACCAAATATGAACAATACCATTCATAATTTTTGTTGCCCTCAATATTCCCTGGTGTTCTTATGTTTATTTACATAAAGAATGCCAACAGCATTTTAATGGCACAATTAACAGCAGGGTTTCTACCATTAAAAACATGGGAACAGAGCCTAAACATTTTCCTGTGCCTAAGATGGATGAACAAGAATATATATATATATGTTGTACTGTGCAAAAGTTTTAATTCACCACTCATTTTGTAATATTTTCTTCCAAAGAACCGCAGTTGTAAAGAAGTCAGAATTAATAGTTCTCCAGGATTTCTGAAAGATTGCCTTGACCTCTGTCTGCTTCTTTGACTCCTTTGTAAGCATGTTGTGTGTATTGTTATGAACAAATCAAAATGAAAGTGACAAGAAGGGTAACAAAAAAGGCCTAAAAAATTCTATCCACTTTTACTCGTACACAACAAACTCGATCAAGGCTATTGTATGAACTTAGGACTTGATTTATTTCTTTGTATCATCACACAAATACAACTTTGTCAAATATCTTACTGGTTCTAGATATTAAATGCTAACTATTTTTGTAAGTTACAACTCAATAATTGTATCATCCTTGTAATTTATGCATAGAATCTTAAAAACTTTCTTGTTTGCAGAAGAGCAATAAAATCCACCCTATTTAATATCATATATTTGAATATACTCATTAGTCAATGCCATTAATTAGAAGTTCTTTTTTGTCATTATTAGTGATCTTACTAATCTGTGATTGACTTAATTGATATTTTGTGTTGCCCAAAACCAGGTTACAATATATTCACATATCTGCAAGTCTCACTGCAGTATTCTGCTGTGAGACTTTGACCAAAATCACAAACTAATATTAGTTTCACATGCTTGACTTGTATAAACATTGCTGCAAACCTATTTACAACTCTCAGTGGCAGTTACATTGCCCAGTGGCACCATCTTCTCCCACATACAGAATAACATCTCTGTTTTGTTAATAATGTAACAGGTTTCCCACTAAAATGACTACGTTAGTCACACACTTCTAGTTTTAGAGATTATCCTCCAACCACTAACTAGTGGATATATAAAAAAAAGTTTTTAGACTAGTCACTCTGAATCCCATTTAAATGGATGAAAAGCTGCTCCCAAGTGCACATTGAGTCATCAAAAATCTCTTACACTTGTTCCCAGTAGAGGATGGGGGAGGCATTTTAATTTGAAAATGCAAACAAATGATAGCTTTTGACACATAATGAAGTCAACATATTACAGTCACCACAGAGAAAAGGGATTTCATTCCAACTCCCTGATACTGCAAGTAACTTTCAGAGGTCCATTTCAAGACAGCTCGGAGCACTTTGGCAGCACTCGGGGGACAATATTAGACTGTGGGTCATGATATTTATGCTTCTCTGTGTGTTTTAAGGGAGAGAAAATAATAGTTAAGGAGAATATTGCCGACACGGATGCATATTTCCACCACGGAGAGAGAGAGAAGATTCATATGCAGAGAGGTGAACCAAGAAAGAACACCTCCGTGTCTTATATTTTCTTTTTTAAAAAAGGAGGAACAGCAGAGCAAGAATGTCATGTGAATGAGTCATAGCTGCTATATCACTGCCGTTTGTGTTATGTAACAGACAAAAACGAATGATTTCTCTTTCATCCCACATCACCACAGTTGGGTTTATTGTTCAAACTGAAAACTTCACTTTAGTAGAGACTCAGAATGTATTCACTTAATGAGAGGAACCTGATTCTTTTTGCCTCTCACGGTTCATTCGATAGGGGTTGTGGGTGGCTAAGAGAGTCGAGATTTTGTTTTCTGGACGAACGTCATATGCCTATAAAAAGAAAGCTTTCTAAAAATAGAAAATGGAAGGGTGCTTACTTTATCATTACATAGATCATGTTGGATTTTTAGGTATTTTAACTTTTTAGTGGTGCTTGGAAGAAATGTAAGAAGTGGTTAAAGTGTTAGCTAGAAATTACTGAAAACAACAAAAAGGCAACAAATATGTTCATATGTTTAAATTAAAAGGAACAATTGTATCTGTTTATTATTAGGTAGAAAAACATTCAAAGCTTCAAGTTTTGTAGATAAAGATGTTCATTGCACAAGTTGTCTTAATAGAAAATGATTGAGGGCTTTTTTTTCTTGTTGTTTTCACTGGTACTGATTTTCTTTTCATTTCTCCTCTCCGGTAATCCCAAAATGGCTTACCTCTCCACATCCCTTTCCTCTGATTCTCTCTTCATCTCATCCTGTGCCTTTGTCTGTCTCTCTTTAATCTGTATGTATTGCCAGCCAGCGTCTCCATTCGTCCCTCCAGGGCCAGTGGGTCGGCTCTGTGGCTGATCATAGTGATCCTTCCCTAGGGGAAATGTCTGCCTGACACCTGGGTGACTGCCCTTGAGGTGTGGCTTGTGTGTACGCATGTCTCTGTGTGTTGTTTGTGCCAAAAAATGTGTGTGTCAAGAGGCTAATGGGCATTTTGGAGGGATTACCATTTTAGCCACTGGGTTTACTGGAAGTTCCCACACACACACACACAGATTTGTACACAACTCTGTCAGACTTTAACCACAAGACAACCAGTGTTACAAGACAGAACTGCTATGTGAGGTTTATTGGCTGACATGTTCCACTGGCCTGCTTTTTGAAAACAAACAGGTTAGACTAACTTCAGATAAATCTTTTGAGATTCCTGCGCAACTTAGCCACTTCACAGTAAAAACTGAGTCTAAATTTCTGCTACTCAAATCACAAAGGCTCAACATAACATGATTAAACAAGATTTATGGTCAGATGATCACAAATGCATCTCAAGCAAAAAGTGCCATCTGTAATAACTGTGGTGCAAAGTTCATTTTTGCAGTGTCACTGGTTCAAATTTATTACTCAAGGTCTTATTTGTCATTTATAGAAACAAGCATGTCATATGAGGTTGACAGAACATCAACATGTTTAATGTCTTATTTAAGAAGAATTTACAGTGTTAATTTTTAAAGGCTGAATATCTAACACCATCATCACTGTAAAGATGCAACCAGTTGCACCACGTAGGTATTTTTCCTGTTTTTTTTCAGGCATTTCTAAGTAATATATATAGTATTTGTTATTTTACAATTTGAACAACATACAGATTTTAAAGTCAAATAATTTTCTATTTCTCATGCCAAAAACAGTGACTGATGTTTTGGCAAAAACATTAAGTTAAGCTTAAAATCCTTGCACAATCTTATAAAATCCTCAAAACAAAAAAAAATTAGCATACAAATAATACTTGGCCTGAATTCTGTTTCACCTCCTTCCCTCACCACTTAATCCTAACCAGAACCCTATTCCATACTTTGACTCTTTTTGGGGCGCACTTGGAATAAAGAGTTAGAAGCTGAAATAATTGAAAAGATAATAAATTTGCACTAATTGCACAGACATAGTTTCTCCAGAATAACTTTAACTCTTGTTAATAGAATGGTGCATTTTGATGAATTTGTTGCATTAGATTTTTTTATTGACACAACAGTTATTAAACTAGAAAAGCACTCAGAGAGCGCAGACCTCTGCCAAATGGACATATTGTAGAAAGTACTATGTCTGTATCCTTAAAAAAATTCCTGGATCCAGATGGTAATTTGGATCACCCCCGAAATCTAATCAATTCTTCCTTGGGTCATTTCTGACCTTTCCTGAAAATTTCATCAAAATCCATCCATTAGTTTTTGAGTTATCCTGCTAACAGACAGACAGACTCTGATGAAAACATTACCTTCTTGGTGGAGGTAAATACTGTATCTACTTTAATGTATATATCAGTACACTACACTGGCTATCACTGTAGTTCATCCTTAACAAGTATGTTAAATATTATGGGTGTTTCTGTTTCAAGACAAATAACTAGTCTTAGAAATATATTACAATACGATTTATAATCTCTATATTAAAGGTGCAGAACACAATGCTGCTATGAAGATGAATAATGTAACCCAATGTGGGTAGAAGACAACAAACCCCTCCATGTACATATTTATATTGATTTATTCCAAAGACTAGAAAAGGGTGACATGTCTCCATTTGTTGGAATAAAGGAATGAAGGGATTATATTGTGTTTATGGGCTCTGCCTTAATGTATTGTGGGAGCCAAAGTCTGTGGTCTAAAGAAGCAGAGGTGAATGTCCCAAAAGTGAATACTTGAAGATTCAGGAAAATATCCCATTCATAACAACACGTCTTCACAATTATACGACCATATCGGTCGACATTGAAAGCTCTAAAATACGACCTGTGAGAGTGTTTTCGTTTGTGACAAATGAACTGTCAGAGCGTTTTCCGGGCTCCCCAGAGACTTAACTACCAACAGCACATGCGCACACCTTCCCAGAGGAGCTGACAAAGACGCATGTGCGAGGTTTTGCTCTGTTCAGCAGAAAAAAACACAAATTCTGCAGCAATGTTTCATTTGAATACAACAATTAGCTTTAAAATGTAAAGATGCACATGGACACACTGTAAAGCTGAATGTTTCATGTTAAAAAGCCAAACGGTTAAGGTTAGGGTTGCCGATAGGAGTCGCGTAAGTAATATAGTGTCGTTTTTACAGGTTAGCGGTCGTATTTGACGTGAGGTCGGACTGGTTCATATATATGGATGGGTGGGACTTAAAACACATACTGCATCCAGTCATTTTTGTTTGCATGTTTTTTGTGTCTTTTTACTTTCAAGCTTCTCATTAATGTCAGTGTCAGATTTATTTATAGAACACATTTTAAAAACAACTGTGGTTGACCAAAGTGCTGTACAGTTAAAATCATTTACATAATATCAATAAAACTAGGTAAAAACTCTGAAGATATGCATAAGACAAAATTTAAACCTCGTTAAATGCCGAAGAAAAGAGGTGGGTTCTAGTGCCAATTTAAAAGTTCCCAAATTTGTGCAGAATCATATGTTTTGGTGCAGCAAAAGCTTCCTACGCCTGATATGGTCTATTCACATTGAAAGGAACTGAAAACAGTTGGAATATCAGCTTTTCTGAAGACTGTTTCATTTTCTTATAAAATATTTCAACCTCTAACCGTTCCAGTGTCTAAGAAAAAACCTCAAGAAGCAGGTGTAATGAAAACACTAGCATCTTACATTATAAATCCCTATAAAATTCTATTACCAAGGGAATAATGTGCTTTAATTAAAATCCTTCTCAAGATTTTTTATGCAGTTGTTTTCCTCGATACAAAAGCAACATAATTAGCAATAAAAACATTTGTTGTTTCAGTCACTGAAGTTTTGTTTTCATTAAAGAATTCTAGGAAAGCTAAATGTAAAAAAATGTTGAATCGTATTTGTAGGATGTGATCACGGAAACTGCATTTGTTTTTAATTCTCCCATAAAAAATGAATGAAACAATAAGAAAAGAAGGGAGGAGAAAAATCAATCAGCAATGCCTGGATGAATTAAACACACACACAGACATAATCTCTGCAGACAACAGTGATCACAAAGAGGAGGACCACACAAGACTCAAGAGAACTACCATGTGACTCCTGAATATTCTGTGGCTCTAACATTACTGTAATGATTATATTGTATTTTTGCCTGTCTAAGCTGTAAAAATTGAGCTGGTTATCAGTTCAAAATTAATGACTTGGTGGAAGAATTGAAAGCGAAACAGATGGAGTGTGTGTGAATGTGTGTGTGTGTAATTAATACTGTGAAAGAGACACAGCGAGGATTGGAAATGAAGAAGAAGTTAATAAACACAAAGCAGAGGAGTGAATTACAAAAGACAGACCTAAGATGGAGACTGACTCTGTAAAAGAGAAGGGATAATGCATATCAAGACAGGACTTCAGACATTTAATGAGACAAAGTTTAAATAAGAACCTCAGAAATAACGAGAAAATGCACACAAAATAACCTTTTAGCGAGCAAATATCTTTGCCTTTTTCGTATTTTACTCTCTGCACCCCCCCCAGGAAATGTTGTTACAATGTTTTGGTTGTAAAATAAAATAAAATAAAATAAAATAAAATAAAATAAAATAAAATAAAATAAAATAAAATAAAATAAAATAAAATAAAATAAAATAAAATAAAATAAAATAAATGTGAAAATTAATGAATACACAGTCATGCACATGCGTGATGTAATTATCTGTGTGTATCTACATCTGTGTGCTAATGCAGTTTGGGGATCAAATCTAGATGCACCAGTTTATTATGTCTTTGTAACAATAAAAATAGATCAATTAAAGTATTAGATGTAAAGTCTGCAGACTAATTTGAAAGCAATTAGTATAAAAGTTTTTAAAAGTGCAGTTACATCTGTCTATGAGGCGTGCTTTTACTTTACACTTTCCATTTTTACGTGTATAGCTCTTCTTCTGATCCACTTTCTGCTGTTTAGCAGTAGTATTTCCTCATTAGTGACATCTGCTGTTCAAAAAGAGAACATCAGCAATGAAAATATGCTTTGCCCTGATCATGTGAATCGATTTATAATCCAGAAGGAAAAATATGTTAGTGTGTTTTATTCTTCATCATGGAAAAGATGTGTTTTTGTTGCTCACAGCTGTGTTACCGAGTAAAGCTCATCGGTGGACTTACAGATTTTGTTTTGTTTTTCATAATCTTTCAACAGGCCTAATTTTTGTGAATTCCTCGAGTCAGATTTTTTAAAGATCACTTCATAATTTTAAAACTAGAGCTGTTTCTCTAATAATTTTTAAACAAATAAAGTCTGATGAGTCCTTTACTTTGTTGTTTTGTTTTTGATATAATCTTAATGTTTTGAATATAAACTCATTTTGAATTACTTTGTATTGAAGATAAGGACTGAGATGTATCCATTAGCATTTTTCTGCTTGTGTATCTCTAATAAAATAATTATTGGATGTGTTACTAGATATACACCACCACAGACCAGAGATTCCTATTAAATTATAAGGTTCCCAGTTTTGTTAGTGTTTAAATGGAGACACTGGAGATTTAAAAAAGGACTTAATTTTGAAGTTTTATTTTGAAAGGTACTGTTACTATCTGAAATAGATGTTGACAATTCTCAGTATTTTCTTTTTAAAATTTCTACTATGTTGATTTGCAAAAATATCTTTAAAAAAAACAAAATGTTCTTGCTGATTGTGCACATCTGTCCAGAACCCTAAGCATAAAAGCATTAACAGTAGGAGTCTTTTAAAAAGCTGGATGAAGCAAAAGCTTTCATTTTTTATTTCATTTTTTAAATTTAGAAAAGCTATTTGGATCTTTTGGATCTTATAACACACACATGCACACAGACACACACACACTTCTTACCCCCTATAGGGCAGAACTGATGCGGGAGGAGATGAAATACCACTACCTCAGGGGTAAACACACCTCAGTTCGCACAAACCACTCAAGCACGCACGCACACACACTCACCTCTTGCATGCTCCCCCCACAAAGTGCTCTCAATTGCTCCCAAATATTGTCCCGACATCAAAGACCGAATTTGTTTATTTTCACACCAATCACACACACTGCTGTTTCCCATGGCCTTTGTGTGCATGTTCCTCCTGCGCCTTAGAGCAGAGGATGCATGTCTTTCTTTGTGCCTGTGTGTGTGTTTCTGTTGCTTGTGGAAGTTTACTTTGTGTCTTTCTGCCTTCTTTGTGTCTACGGGGGGTTGTGGGTGTGACTTAGCCAGGTGTAAAATTGGTGCTGTAGAGGATTGCAGATACAAACTGGGTCAGGGCCAGAACAGAAGACACACAGCACACCAGCAAGTAGATATGAAATCTCTAAAGAAGTGGGATGGCGTGACCAGATCCTGTCTTTTGTGACATACAGCAATATGTGTGTGCATGTGTGCGTGTGTGTGTCTTGCTTGTGGCGTTTTCACTAGCATATGTAATGCGGCCGCTGGGCATTTAAGTTCTTGTCATCTCACATCATCCATGTATTGTATATGTTATTATTGATTCCTGGTTAGAACACATGAAAAAAGAGAGTGTACGAACTTGATGTGACCAGATGGTCAGATCTATTAGAAAGCAGGTTGTAATCAGTGCTACATCTGCTATATTAGCAATTTAAATCCTGTCTAGTTCATCTGATGGAGCTCTACATTACACTGTATGCAGCGTTTGCCTCAGAGCACTTCAAGAGAAACAGATATTATTCATGCAAACTCAAGCAAACAGCTGTAAAACACAGCAAACACAGTCTAACAATACCTCTAGCTCACGTTTCTTAAAATGTGCAGAAACATCTGCAATTATTTACTCATTAAAACCCACGTGGATCTTTTTTGTGTTGCTATTTTCCCTCTCTTGTCCTGTGAGATATCTTTAAATATAGATGTTATATATTACAATACCTAAAATCAGATGCAAAAATGCAAGAACAGCGAGAAAAAAAAGCTACATTTTCCTGCTGCTTAAATGAGCATTTTTCTTTTCTTTTGGTGTTTCCTTCTTTCATCCATACATTCTATTTTTCTGTACTTTTGCTCATTTATTCCACACTAAAGTATTTTTTAGATATATTTTCTATCTTCTAATTTTCTGTTGTTTTTTTTTTTTTTTTTACTTTTTTCATGTTAAGTCAGATTTTACATGTAAGTCAATGTGTCCACAGCACCCAGGAGGCAGGACTTAAATAAGAACATGCTGTCACAAAGATTGTATTCTGTTTTCAGTATGTCAACAGTGCCTGTTTTTATGGTGATATCAGTATCATAAGGATTTGAACATTTGCACAAAAGCTGATACTTGACTGGAAACCAACATAAAGGTCAGCAAAGAGTATGAATTACCAGCACCTACACTTGAGATAAAAGCTCTTGATTTGTGCATCATCTCACTCAGTGATCTCCAATAGCTTTTGAATGGGTCTGAATTCACAGTGTCAGAAGAAACGTGACTGATATTTGCATTTCCATGCGCAGGCCTGTCGGGATCTCTGAAAAATTTAACATGTGCAAAAACTGATTTTTCATGAGTTTCATATGTTTTTCGTTGTTCATTTCAAGATCATTGTCAGCTCTATCAATCATGGTTCTTTTCTCTGGTCTTCAGTCACTATTAAAAACTGTAAGTGGAACTTTTTCCTTTAGATCAAAATGTTTGAACATGTGGCCTTCATCAAGCAGGGCTCTCCCTGAGCATGAACCACTTAGACCAGGGGTGTCAAACTCCAGGCCTCGAGGGCCACTATCCTGCATGTTTTAGATGTTTCCCTGTTTCAACACACCTGATTCAAATGAACAAGTCGTTAACAGGCTTCTGAAGGACTTGTTGAAATACAGAGGATTTGAATCAGGTGTGTTGAAACAGGGAAACATCTAAAACATGCAGGATAGTGGCCCTCGAGGCCTGGAGTTTGACACCCCTGACTTAGACCATTGTCTAGGGCACCATTTGCCGGAGGGGGCGCCAAATCCCAATGATTATTTTTGACATAAAGTAAAGGCATTTTATTTGTTGTCACTTTTTGTAAATGTTTACTAAATAAATATTTATTGCAACACAATCCAGTTATTGAGTTATGTTGTTTCTGTTCCAGATGTTAGGGGGAACCTTTTCGCCTAGGGAACCATGCAGATCAGCGCCGGCCCTGCTATCAAAGGTCATCATGAAGTCTGTATACTGAAGCATGTTGGTCAAACAAAAAAGTCAATCTGTCAGTTGGTGTTGCTGGAGTTGTCAACAATTTTTGGGGTGGATGGAGCCCTCAAAGTTCTTGATACGAAGACATACATTTGAAAATGTTTTGATAGATTCCGTTATCTTGGCATAATATTTGTTCCAGTTAGCTCTTACATACTGATGCAGCAGCCAGTTTGCTAAAGCAAAGGAACAGCAGGATTTTTCCACACCTTTCCAACACGAGTACAGAAAAAAATAGTCTGGAAGCTGGATGGTGAGTTAAGACAAGTATTGTTGAATTATTCTTTGGTCACTGAAAACAGACAGAGCGCTTCCTGCCAGGCCTCTGATCAGTCCTTGTGTTCAGTCACTGTCACTCCCTGATCGCATTTCCTAGACAAATATCCTTGTTTCAGTTTCTCCAGTAAACGCAGGACACCCTTCTTCTTTACTTATCTTTTAGGTGACACCACACTAAATGAGCATCCATTCTTCCTTTAACTGAGAAGCTGAGTTTACACTGCATGAGAAAATATGCAGGAAAATAGTCCAAGCAATGTGAAGACATTATTATAGAATGAAAAAACAAGTTGATCTAGTCTGTGGCAATACAACTAGTACTTTAAAAACTCATTGAACTCCATGATCTGCACACAGAATATCCTCCTCTTTTAATCTTAGATTCAGTGAGTTGGAAATAAAATGATCATTATTATTCCATCTATGTCTCTTATACTTTTTGGTGTCATTTCATAAAAAGGTCACAGAAATGACCCATTAAGTCTTGTGGAGCAAGAAGACCCCGTCTGAGTTGTGCATTAAAATACACTTTGCTCTACTGGGCAAAACGTCTACTAGATTATTTGCAAAATTATCAGGTGAGGTTGGAATTGAGTTGCAGATGTAGCCAGTCGATCTGCTCAGACTGTTCCTACTTTGGGAGGTTTTGAAATTATTTATTGTTAGAATTTTTGGTCATGCTGTGTGTGTGGGGGTTTTCTTGATAGAGTCTGGTTTCCTCCCACAAACAATAAATATGCATGTAAGTTTAATTGGTAACTTAATATTGGCCCTATAGGTGTGAGAGTGTATGAATGGTGACCTGTCAAGGGTGGAACCCTGTAAATATCAGTATATCTATTGGTGGTGATTAAAGTCAAAATGGAAGATTTTAATGATAATAATAATTAATAATGTATACTTTATTGATCCCTCTTAGGGAAATTCAGGATCTAAATGTAACCCATCCTCATCCATGTGGTGAGGAGCAGAGGGCATCCATTTTTGTACAACGCCTGGAAGGTTCAGTCTCTTGCCCAAGGATACTTCGACATTAGCCTCTGCCAGGACTTGGGACTGAGCACTTGTATCCCAATCGGAGGATGATCTCCTTCCCTATTAAACTACGGTCGCCCCAGGGCAGTTGCAGGTTCAGTATCTTGCCCAAAGATACTTCGACACGTATCCTGCCGGCATCAGGGATCGCACCCCAGTCTTCAGAATAAGGGATGATCCCCCTCCCGACTAGGGACATAGTTTGGACTGAAGTGATTATAGTTTGTCTTTACTTTATTTCCTGTTTTAGGTAAGAAAAAGACATTCTTTGTGTGTATTTTTAGGTTCCATTCTTTTACTTGTTTGTCTTCGTCTACCGTCTTAATTACTCTCCCCTCTGTCTCGTCAGTCCTCAAGTGTGTCCTCCTGTCTCTCCCATTTCCTTTATCATTTACCCATCTTACCCTTCATCTCCATGTTGAGGTTTGTTTTTAGCTAATTATTGAATGTGAGATTACTGCACTCTCGACTTTTGGCACTTTCCTGATGTACCTACACCTGCATTATGCTGTATTTGTTTAAAATAAATGCTTTTGTTCCATGTTGTTATGTGAGACTGAGCTGATTTCATTAAAGCCCTGTACCTTCCATTTTCATTGTTCTTTTCTG
Source organism: Pachypanchax playfairii (assembly GCA_006937955.1). Lineage (NCBI taxonomy): Eukaryota > Metazoa > Chordata > Actinopteri > Cyprinodontiformes > Aplocheilidae > Pachypanchax > Pachypanchax playfairii. The sequence continues at coordinate 2,284,124 of SSNP01000031.1, forward strand.
ACGCTCACTCTTCTCCTGTACCACGTCTCTCTTTTGGCTCTCCATCCTCGCTGTTGAGAAGTGTATTAACAAGCACACTTGTGTCCCAATTATGAACTGCTTATTGGATTATCCTGCAAAGAACTCAAGAAAACAGAAGGTTTTATCCCCCAAAGACATTCACTGGCTACTTTATAGTTCTTATAGAAAGTCCTGAAAAAAAGAGTAAGTCTGTGATTCAGGTATTTGAGAGCAGATTTAAAAGCTTTTATTTTGTATGTTCACCAGAAAAAAATGTGTCTTAGAACATTTGAGTGGAATCAAATAAGAATATGGAATTTGCCTAAAAATGATCGATACAGGTAACTTTTTTTTGTTGTTTTAATTAACTAATGCCATGATCTTGTGATGGACACTCGTTCTGACCTCTTGTCCACGGGCTGCAGCGATAGGCAATGGTCAAGACCTGTGGCCCTGAATGTAACCAAGCACGTCCAGAAACTGGATGGATGTGTGTGTCTTAATATTGAGAAGGGCTGAATAGTTGTGTAATGAAACATAAGTGAGACACACAATTTACCTACAATTTCCAAACAGCTACAATATTTCAGGAACTTAAAATTCCAAACAAAATGAAGCGAAATGTCTGTCTGTCTATTAATAACAAGCCAACTGCCTAATCCCAAGTGCAGAAAGCCTTTATTGTTTTGTAATGTGTTTTACTTCAATAATTCAACCCACTAAATAAGATAACAACTCAATTAAGATGAGTAAACTGTCCTCGGAGGAGGCTGAACATTGAGACTTTTTTTTGCCAATATTGTTTTTAGTTTCCAGGTTTTCCCACTTTGTAGCAAATAAAACCACAAGGGGTACCCTTGTGTTCGGAATGAACTGAATTCAAATATATTATCAAATTAGGGATAGTGATAGTGAATTATTAAACAAATAATTATTTTGGAAAAATAACAAAACACTGAGTTAATGTGAGCCAGTTGGAAATTAAATTAATGAAATGGGATAAAATGTGGACTCTTAAGTTGTCAATGAACAACTTTGTGGAATTTCAAGGTTTCAAATCGCCACCAAATTATTAACCAAACTAGCAGCATTTGTCACGTCTGCTTGTTGAGTTGACAGCACAGTAACGGTGAGACAGCCAGCAGTCCCCATTCCTCAAATCCTGAATAGCCTACAGTTATTTCAGTGCTTTACACTTGGGGGGTGGGGTTGCGGTGGGATGGGGCAGATACATACTATGTTTCTGGATCAAAGGAGTTTTAGTGAAAGATATTTTTAAAAAAATCACAATTTTGTTTTTATTTACTTGTCATCCCCTTTGATTTTCATTATTAACAGGAAAATGATTGTGTTTTGCCTAAAACTTGTGATTTACACTGTGCTTGTTCTTGGCTGTAGGAAAATTGCTACCCTAACACAGAAGATCCTCTTGAGAAGAGGTCGACTAATGCCAGTCCTGTTTGTGTGAGCACACACTTGTGTGTGTGTGTGTGTATGTATGAGATCTGTGTTAATCACAGTCCTCATAATTACAATTTTCCTGTTAATGGATCTGACCTTTAAATTATCATTTTGCCCTGTGGCCATTCAAGTTTATCTTTGTGTGTGTGTGTGTGTTGGGGGGGGGTTGAGAGTGCGTGTGCGTGCGTGTGTGTATAAGGAAAGAAAGAGGGAGACCAACAGTAGAAAGGAAGGAAAAGTGAGAGAAACTGAGACAACAGAGGTAATTTGGCCTGAAAATTGAGACGATTGTCGCTATGCAGACCATAAATCGTCCTCTGTGACATGCAGGTACACACATGAATATATGTGAATACACCTTTACACAACACATCGTTTCCTGTTATCGCAGATTAACAGGAAATCCTAATCGAGCACTGAGAGCATGGACTGCTTTCATTACTCTCGTCTTACATATAGAAACTGTAATCACATTTTAAAAAAATGCTAAATCTCATTGTTATTATTGTAGTCTATTCTACTTTATTTCTTCCTTCTTTAATTAACTCTGAATGGCTATTTGAGCTCTAAAAGCCACAGGATTGTCCGAGAAAGGTTGATTAGTGCAGCTGGCTGATTAGAAATTATGCCTGCTGAACCAAGTGAACATGGTTCATTCCCCATGATGAGAGAATTGCTTTTCAGCAACAGGCCAAGTATCAGGATGACTCTTTTGATCTCTCAGCAACCAAATCCTTTCTTTCAACTGAAATGAGCCAGATTGTTTTCCATAGTTTCCATACACAAGCCTGATGAAAAAATACTATTATTTTATGACCATAGTGAAAATGAGATTTACAGCGCCTGTTCTTGACTGTGCATTTACCAAAATAAACAAAGCAGAGGCGAAAGTGAACTGTTTTATATTATATTATATTATATTATATTATATTATATTATATTATATTATATTATATTATATTATATTATATTATATTATATTATACCTCAACTCAAAGTAATACTATTTCTTAGCATTTGCATACTTTAGCCTCTTTGTGCTTCTGTCTCTTTGTTTGGATAGATAATTATATCACAATATCAATTCCTATGCTACTATGTGATGAGTTTGGCCTAATCACAAGGACAGTGGTGCCAGTTATTTTTAAATACTTTGAAATTAAGTTCAAAAGAACCAGCATTGATCATGGGGAGTACATGAGTTTCAAATTATGGACACATTGCCACCGTTGCCCCTCCCTGGCTGCTGCCACAACAATAAACTGCATATTCCCAACTACAATTGCTTGGGCATGCTGAAAGCCATAAAAGACCTATCAACCAATTGAAAAACCACTACATTCTTAATATATGCCTAATGCAATTTACAAGACCATGGGAGGGTCACTGACTTGTAATGTTGTAGCTTGGTTAAAATCCCTTGTGAAGGGGGCTGTATCCATGGCAACCTAGAGATTCTGTTCATGCAAATTTAAACAGATGCAGAAATAATGCACAATGAACAATTTCATGTTGGATAGATGGAACTGAATATGAATGTTGCCCCTTCATATGGGGTAGGAACAACACACATGTGACCCAGAACTTCCCTTACCAGCTGGTCGCTAAAGCTGGATTCATGCTTACGCAAAGGCAAATGTGCTCCCACACGGCAGCGTACTGATGCAGCTAGTTTCTGTTCATACTACCCCAACCTTGTTGCAAAGAAATTCTCCGCCAGGACAGCAGGAGGCGCTTTCCTTACTTAGAGGTCTCAAGGTGCTTTTATGTGTGGTTCCAACCATGAGAGGAACAAATAAGAAGGAGGTACTTTACGTCCACCGGTATCGCCACTCTTGCCCTTCAGACCTCTTTTAATGCAGATTAATTTTTCTTCAAGACTGTCAACACTCACGCTGTTTACTAAATGGAAGCTACGCCGTGCTGGAAATGATGTTGGGTTGTTTGGCTGACCAATCACAGACGTGCGTCATCCGAGGCAGCCATCGAAAAGTTAGAAAACAGAGCGTGACTCCAACCGACCATCCGAGGCAGTTGGAGAGCCCATACGACGTCGTATCATGGCGGTGCGTGTCTCCGACACATTGGAGCTGCGTTAGTATGAATCCAGCTTTAGAGTGTGTGATAACCTCAGCAGATGTATTGGAATCCACTTGCTTTATAACATTTATTCATTACAAAAGAAAGGATTTGCTATAAACAATCCACAGTACTAAAATACTATGCTGTTAGATCTGCATAGTTTACCAGTATATCTTACAATTTCAGAAAATCTTTGGGTGAAGTCAACAGAATGCAAAGTACGGATGACTTAATCTTGTCTGGACATTCAAAATCCAAATTTAGGTCAAATCCCTCTATCTAAAGTTATCCATTGCCACGTGCCTTCCCATATACCTTTGACCTATCAGAATCAGGTTCTATTAGCCAAGTATCATTTGCACAATACAAGGAATGTGACTTGGAAGACTTGGTTCAACACCTCTCTCTAAAAGGTAGACACTTTTGTGGCGCCAATAATCTGAACCCTCAAAGATAGGAAATAAAAATTTTCTTTCAACATAAACACATAAAATCCAGATATGGGGTTGTGAGTAGGATGGAAGGGTGAAATACCATGCAGCTCTACTTCCTCAAAAAGCTGCTAAAATTCAAGAATTCCCTTGTTTTCTTATCAATTTTGATTCTTTTCTTCTGCGCATTTAGGCTGAGAGTTTCCTGAAAAGTAACATCACCTGGTACAGAAACATATCCGCCTGTGAAAATAGCACCATGCTGAGAGTGATTCATTCAACCAAACACATTATCCAAACTTGTCTTCTCACCCAGCACGACATCTACAAAGAGAGGGTAGGGCTGACATCCCACCACATCGTACATGACACTTCACACCCCAGCAATGCATTGTTAGGGGGGCTAAGGTCTAAAAGATCTAAAAGATCTACATGATTTAGATAGATGACGAAAATGTGTTTACTAACTACCAAGACAAACATGAATAAACTATTTACTGATGGTTCAAACTGCCAATCAGAAAGAAATCAAATATGTTGCTGGTATGGTGAAAAATTCCTTCTGGTGATTTCTAATTTATTTCAAAACATGATTTTTTTAAGACTCATTGTGTTTGATTAGGTTGCACAAAGACAAATTAGTGCAGCAGTTTTTTCTTACAAAGTACAACAGCATCTGCAATGGGGTGTTTGTATTTTGCAGCTTTTTAAAATATAACAAGCTGCTTTTAAGCCAATAATGTGCCAATCTAACTAGCTAATTTTCTTTAGTGCCATTCCTTTTCAAAGAAATACCCTTTTTTAATTTGTGGAAATCTCTGTTCAAAGGCAGTGAAGGAGCAAATCCACTAATGATACTGATATCAGAGCAGTACAACTAAATCACACCAATTGAGCAAAGTGAGCAGAGTTTGGTTCGTTCCAATCAAACATCCTGTATGTGAAAATCACTAACTGTTAAAATAAGATGTGTTTTTTCTCCTTAGCACAGAGCAAAATTACTTACAAAAAGAAACTGAGCACAAAAGGCAACCTAAGCTTTCTGGAGTAAGCTTGCTCACCGGTAATGCTGACAGCACAGCACCAGATGTCAGCATGACAGGAGGATGAAAGCAGGGGGGGAATCCATTCAGCATTGATCACCTGTAGCAGTGCTGTAAACTTTAATCCCAGTTGTCTCTGGTTGAAGATTTTTAAACTACCAGGTGTAAAATGGCCACTGGAGAGGCATGTTGGCAGCCCTTTTGTGTCCGTCAACGGGACTCACCACGAAAAAAATCAATTTGCAGATCATATCTCTAGTAACTCTGCTTCTTTGAGTACACATGCACATGCAATCCCACATCATCTGCAGTACAAACCTCTTTACTTTAACCCTACAGTGCCTCCACCATAACTCTACCTCTCTGAGTCGGCACACAGCCAGCTAACATGCAGTGTCATGGCTCTACTTGGCCCGACATAAAATACACAAAAGGCTTTCTCCATCTTCTTTTTTTCTTGGCAGTCTGAATTGTTTTATAAAATTTTGGCATTCAGGGAACATACAATGGAACTATGAAGGCAGGATAGTCAACAAGGTAAATGTCAACTGGAAAGTGGCATGGGGGAGTCGAGAAGTTACACAATTCCTTTTAGTGCGTTTAGCAACATTTTAGGTACGGTCTGAAAAGCAAGTTCCACTGGAACTAACCGACTGGCAACCTGTCCAGGTGTAACTCCGCCTCTTGCCCAATGACCACTGGAGATGCCAGCTCCCCATGACCCTGAACAGCAATAAGCAGGTATGCATGATGCCTGACAAATAATATCATACCTATTGTTGAAAACAACCATACTGTGGAGAAACAACTTTATTTTGACTCAAATGCTGAACAAACACTGTGAGGTCCGTTACATAGTAGATTACTGTTTTAAAACTCAAATTTAAACATTTTATAGCATTTCAAGGGAAGAATCCTTCATAAAACTTTACACACTGGACAGTTATATCAACAGAAATGCTACCCACTATAAGTGCTAAAGCTAGCTAGTTCAGAAAATTCAAATAAAATTTGTTTCTTTGATCTGCTACAAGTTGTTCCAGGATAGCACTGTTCCTATTTAGAACAGGTTCTGATGTGAATTAGTGTTATCAGTCTAACCAGAACTAATGTCTGTTTCTCCAAACTGAGGTTCTTCAGAAGGCTAACTATATCAGGTAATAATTGTTCAGAACATTTCCACAAAAATAATTTCAGAAGATCTAAACGTTTACTTCAATGGAGCGTAATTTTGGTACTAAAGAACCCCCTAATAGTTGTTAATGAGAGGCAGAAGTTAATCAGAGGCTTTAAAAAAACCTGCCAATAACTCCAATCAGCAGACGTTTCTGTTTTCTTACGGCAAGAAAAAAGGAGAAATGTGTCTAAACTGAAAGTGTCTCACTCACAGTTGGTTGCTCATTTCTCTTCTTTTATTCTCTTTTCTACAAGGTTCAAACAAAAAGCAGTTAATCACCATAATGTGGAGCCATGTTGTGACTGGATCAAGTAAACATATGCCAAATTAATTTTAATGTTCTGTTTCCACTGGAAGGGAAAACCATCCTTTTAAATTGAAGCAACTTGGTAAAAGTTTGCAATTTCTTTTGACTGAAAATTAAAAATCTTTATTCTCATTCAGATGATATAAAAATTGCTTAATACCTTATGTGATACATAATTAAAAGTCTGTTTCTTCTCAAAGAATGAAAAGGTTCCTGAAGTAGAGCTACATTATGATTGAGATGAAGAATAAAAAGGATATTCTGAGGATCAGTCTGTAAAAATGAACAATTTACAAGGAACTCACACATGTATTAGTTAAATTCTAAATGCTTGAATTTTAATTGCAGGGTTGAAGGAACCAGACTGTGAATAGAGTCACACACACAGATGCTATTAAGTTGTATTGATTGTCTGATAAAATCACAATGAGAGGACAGATTCATGGCTTAATCTGAACTTCTTTTAATTCATGCTTTTTGAGTTGCTTATAAAAGAAGCTCAGTAAAATAATTCAGTAATTGGATGTGACACTGAGTGAGCCGAAGCTTCACCAGGACAGCAGCCTGTTGCTGTAGGTCATTTGTTCTGCTCTAACAGTGCTGACTGGTAGAAACAAGGCAGCAACAATTTATTATTTTACACTAAAACTAAACATTTTGACAAGTATTCTCAATATGATATTCACTTTAGTGACAGTTTTTTGAAGGTATTAATAAAAAGATCAGATTTCTTATTTCTTGAGGTATTTTATGAATCTGAATTTTAACTACCTGTAAGCACCCCGCTATGTATTACCGTTTGTTTTTGATTACCATAAAAAGCAGCAGGTGTCCAAGGTGAGTTGTATAATTATATTATAGAATATCATTTTGGCCCTGCTGAGAAAATTTGAACATTTGACAAATATAAAAGAGGCATTCTGGGAACCCATCAGCTGGTTTTGGTCCTGATGTTTTCTGGTTTTACCTATTAAAGAACAATGGATTTCCATAAGCATACGTAAAGAAGAAGAAGAAGAAAGGGATTTTGCTTCAGTTTCTGTTCTAGATGTGTTTAACACCACTTGACTCATGGTTAACATTTTTAAAACTCTATCAAACTGTTTATTTGCTAGTGACGATTGACAAATCTAACAAGATTTAGCTTATGTCTAAATATTATTCTTTCAAAATAATATTTAGGGAATATTCAAAATGTGAGTGAGATGTAAACCAGCACTTCCAGCAGAAAATTTGCCAAAATCCCATCCTGGGTCAACAGATTCAGTAGAGTCACAATATCAATTTAGGCCAAAAATTGGACATCAAAAACAAGCATCATTAGTCCTACCTGGTCCTGAAGTTAGCAGGATGTGGGTGTCCATCATACAATGACAGAAAGTCGTATTCTTCTTCTATAGCGAATGACAAGAAGATGAGCTGGATTCTACTTCCTTCCTCGCCAACAATGACCCAGGTGCAGTTTGCTCCGTTGGGGTAGCCGTAAGGAAAGCCGGGCGATTCTATACTGCCATTACGGCCTTTTAGTGTGCCCCCACATGTGTAGATAAAACCTGTGAATAAAACAAAACACATACAAACTTAATTTTGAGACATAAACAGGAAGGTTTCAATGTGAAAATGTATCAGTAGCAATTTTTAAATGTTACACAGTTTGATCCGATAATGTTTTTAGTATAATTAAATTTTTTTGTTTGTTTGTTTTTTTACAGGACCCTTATAAATAAAATAACTAATCTTATTAATGATCTATTTATTATTTAAGCTGTATTTAAAACTTTGGAATTCGTAAATTACACATTTATTGAATGTAATCTAATAAAACAACTAAAAAATGGTGTAACGTCAGTCTGACCAATTTAAAAAAGTCTTGATGAATTGTGTATCAAGCGACACAGTTTTATCCATTGGAGTCACAGTGAAAGAAGTATAGATGCAATTTCTGAGTAAACACAAGGGGCACATTACCCACGTAAAAGCCCCCACACTGAATGTCTCTGTATATTTGTTGTGTAAATGATATAAATATTTATTGAAGGAGGAAGCTACATGTCAGCATGAGAGACACTAACTAGGTTAGTTTAATTTTGACGTCCCGTTTTTGAAACTTATATATGATTTCATATTAATGTGATAATAATTTATATTAAAGAGCACGTGACATAAGTGCAGCCAAGACAAGATTTTGCCAGAACTCCTTACAGTACGGCTCCAGATATCTGCAGCTCGAAGTGCTGCCAGCTCCATAATCTTCACAAACTGCACTCCCTCACAGCAAGGGCAAGGGTCGGGATAAGTTTCAGAGAAATACCGACAGGTGCTTGGCGCTCTCATTCGGTATGGGCTATTTGAACCCAGGTCCCTTGACTGACTAGAAACTCTGTAGCAACTGAGCAAGCCTTCCAACTGACTTTAGAGGTGAAATCAATAAGCGAACAGAGGAGTCGCCCTGTGTGCCTCTGTGAGATCAAACGCTGGGTATTCCTTTGTTTTTTGTCAATTAATTAGCCTACTGACGTGTCAGAATCGACAGTGACAACAGGTCAGCCTTTAAACATGAGTCAGCAACATATAAGTGATCTGCATTTGCTAGTGTTTTCAGAGATGCACCATGCTGTGAAAAACTATTTGGATCCCTACAGATTTCTTCTGTTTTTGCTTATTTTTACACTTCAGTGTTGGTTGGCAAAAAACTTTTCATATCAGACAACTGTAGGGTGAGAAAATATAAAATACCATTTTTAAATGGTGATTTTTATTTATGAAGGGGTAAAATCTATCAAAAATACCCAGGTCTTTATGTGGAAAAAAATAATTACACCTGTTCAAAAACCGATGACAAACAAAGTTCAAAGACCAAAACTACAACTCACCAAAACAACTTAAAAGGCCCATATCCATGTACCAAAATCATCTTGATTATTACTAAGATTTTAGGGAAAATATTTTGACATTAATATTTTTTGTAAAATGTGCTTCCCATTACATCTGATGTAAAACTAAAATTGTCATTTCAGAAAAAGATCACACTGATAGTCAAACATGGTGGTGGCAGTGTGATGGTCTGGGGTTGCTTTGCTGAGTCAGGTCCTGAATGGATTTCCTTCAATTGACTGAACTATGAACTTTGCTCTCAACCAGAAAATCCTGAACGTGAACGTGCAAGAACACTTGTGTTAGAAAACAGGTCCATGATCCAAGGCACAGCATGTCCATCTCTAAATGGCAAATAATTACACAGAATAAAATACAGTTTTGGAGTGATCCATTCAAATTCCTGACTTGGTTCCATTTAAAATGCCGGGGCATGACCTTAAATAGGCCAATCATGCTCAAAAACCTAAGAGTGAGCCAAAATTCCTCAACAGCGTTGTGAAAGACTCACTGCCAATTATCACAAATGCTTGATTGCAGCTGATGCTGCCAAAGATGGCAGAACCAGTTATTAGATTAAGAGAACATGTACATTTTTCATAGAACCAGGTTGGTCTAAATTGCTTTGTTCTGTTAACAAAAATCATCAGAATCAGCTTAATTCTCCTTAGTATGTTACACTTATAAGGAATTTGGCATTATAATAACAATGAAATTCTAATTTGCCGCATTCTCTAAATCTAAAAAGGGGCAAATACTTTTCAGTGCTGCAAATTCACATTCGCTGCAGCAAATCCAAAGGAAAATGGCGGATGACACAAGTGGAAGCTCTTTGAACGCAAAAGACACTTGATGGTTTCTATAAGAGGGGAAAGAATAAACACTTCTAGATCTTAATGAGCTGCAGGCTTTTTATCATGGCACTTGGTGTGTGGTGGAAAGCAGGGGAGGAGGCAAAGACAGCTGCTGAATCCCAGAGAATATGACAGTGTTGATAATGTGAGCAATTAAGTGGGATATGAATTATTTTCTTTATTAGGACACTACTATGCTTTAAAATGTGAACGAAATTAATTTATAAATCCATAAAGATGTGTTTTCTGTGGCCGTGTCATCGTGATATGAAAACATTTTGAAAAGATTTAAGAATGTGACGTAAAGTGCCAGTGTGCCTGTTTCTTTGCACTTCTTTTTTAGACAGTGCTTGTACTGATAAATTAAAAGTGAAGCTAATTTCGCTGCTGTACTCATTCCAAATCTCTCTGGGCTACAGTGCCTGCTAAATGTCTAAATTGTAAAATGTAAATGTAATTGATCTCCTTGGACTTTACACTTCACATCAGGATGATTATCTCCTCCCTTTGATCTCAATGATCCCCTTTTTTCTTCTCTTTTTATCAAACACATCACAGGTGCAGGATGAAAACCCTGCCACATCCAGGAGGGAAGTTTTTCCAGAGTGCAACACTTTATTGATTCCTGATGAAGAAACCCTTCACTTCTCTTGTGCAAGGGGAATCAGACAGCAATGGAAACTAAGCAAAGGGAAACCATTCTGTTGGAGCTGGTTGGAAAATACCATAATTCTGCTCACAGATGCAACGAAGAAGAGAGAAGAGAAGAAAAGAGAAGAAAACCACCATTATAAATGCTCAACCATAAGTTGTTTTGCCTTGAAAAGCATAAAAGAAATGTAAAAACTGTCAGTCACATGTAATAATTGTTTCAAATCTCTCAGTTTTCTAGAACTCAAATTGATAGACAAAACCTAAGCTTCAAAATACCTCGTCAGAGACCACAGCACCATGCTTTTGTGTGTCATTTTAAAATTAAAATTAACATGCATAAGTTATAGTTGCTCTTAGTGTATATTTAAAGTTTAAGTTTCAAGTCTTAATTGATCTCCTCTGTGTGCAAAGCTCAAATCAGGATGATCATCCCCCTGCGTTTCATGTTTATGAGCCTCATTATTTACCACAGCAGCCTGGGCCATGGGGACAGCGGTCCAATTGCACTGGATGTTTTTCAAACCAATTATCCAAGACAGAACCCCAACTAAAATAACACACATACGGAAAAAATGTGTGTCCACATATGTGTTTGTGTGCGTGTTTCTGCAGCCCTCATTTACCCTGACAATTCCAAGACAATCACAGCAATAGATATAATGACCAATGGCAGTCCGGGCTGCAATTAAGGGCTAATATCTCTATCCCTTCACAACCAATCAAAGGCAAGATGTTAAAGAACTGGGAGAGACAAGCAGAGCTATTTTAGAAGATACCAATGTGAGCGCACATGCATGCCTACAATACCATCTTGCCACTGGCTGTCTTACCAACCTGTTTCTAAAAACACTTAAAAGATTGAAATAAGGACTATGCACTGCATAGCATGCAGGGGGAAAAAAGATGAACTGTCACATTGGCCCAGTCAAGAGAGGGAGGTTCAATTTGGTTTCAAGCAAAAGTAGGATTCCGTGTTTAAAGAAGTACCAGTGGCTCACCGGAGGACAACGATTATACATAAAGTTAAAAGCTGGAGACATGTACATGGCTGGAAGCAAAAATGTATTAAAAATGTGATATTTTAAAACCTGAGGGTGACCAATTCAATGGAAAGGGTAGCAGAGCTTTATAAAAATTACTAAAGACCAATTTGTTTATGTTAAGCTTATGTTTTAAAAACTTTATACATGTAAATCTACCTAATTAGAGCTTGAACTGATGTCTTTGTACCGTCTTAAAAACTAGGACATCATCGGCATAAAGAGATATTTTATGGCATCCTTTTTTAGAACACTTAGGCATTGGCATTTTTTGAATTCCATGAATGTATACAAAAATAAGCATCACATATGCACGGTAAGTTAGCACTGTTGGCTTGCAGTGACAAGGTCACAGGTTTGAGCCTCGGCTGGGACTTTTTTGCACAAGATTTGCATGTTGTGCATGCTTGAGTTTTGCTCAGACACTCCAGTTTCCTCAAATGGGCCTAAAACAAGCCTGTGAGATTAACGGGGCCCTTGGTGTGACTGTTTGTGTCCTCAATGATCTTGAACAGGAACAAGCAGGTATAGAAAATAAATAGATGAATTACAACATCAAATCTAATGCACAAAAACAGAATGAATCCAATCTAACTTTAGATTTTTCAGAGCATCTTTATCTTAATAGAACAATTTCAATAAATTGAAAAGCCAGGATACAGGGCCAAAGTAAATAAAAAGACAAAGCAGAGATGGAATGAATGAGGTTGAAAGCAGAAAAAATAAAGAGAAAAGGACAAATTTCCCTCTCGTTGATTATTGTGCGAGAATGAAAGGATGATTCAGGACTCCTCGCTCCGAGCGACAGAGGTGAGAGCGTAGGAGGAGAAGGGAATGAGTCGAAAAGTGGAGGAAAGGAAGAGAAGAGGAAGGAAAGAAGGAGAAGAGAGACTTCTAATTATGCTGACTACCAGACCGAAACTGACAGCCGGCCCCTCTGCACATATATACACACAAGCACATGGTCAAAAAGAAAAAAAAAAGGACAGGTGCACATTCACATGTAGTTTCACACAGATGCAAACCAGTAGATAAAGATTCTCATGCATTAGTCAAACATTTTATCAAACGCACTGTCCCTAGAAACCTTCCACTCATTCAGCTATTTGCTTTTTCCTCAACTCTAATCTCCCTCGGCCATTTGTCTTTTTACCCACAAATACACCCTCTACTAGACATATACACTAGCCAGACGGAGGAACCCATCTCACTCAATTAACCACTTATTTAAGATGCTGTAAATCTGGTAACAAATAATTAAATTTAACTGTTTTGTTGTTGTAACAGTCTTCTTATTGGGATCCATATACCAGGGTCGATTGACTCCTCTTGCCGGATACAAGATAGATCCAAATATTTCATAGGAGTATTCAAGGTTCATATGTTTCATTCTAAATGGGTGGGAATTCATTTAAAGCAAGGTCTTTCCTTCCCTGAAGACTTAAATGGAGTGATGCTAATTTTCAAATGGTAAAAGATTTGTAGTTGGACTAGCTCCTAGGTGTGAATGCATGTACTGGTGCTAATGAGGAACAGGGATTTAACTGGAAAAGAGCATGCGTGCTCAGCAAAAACCTCCCTGGATAAAAGAAGCTTAAAGACAAAAAAGGAAATGTGCTTTGCGAATTGAGTGGATTTAATGAACCCTCGTCTGCAACATATAAGCTTAATCTCTTTCCTCAAAGTAATATCTCAAACTGATTTCAGGAGTGGATTACAATGGTAGTGTTCATGCCCCTTTCAAGGCTGTTCAGTTTTGTTATACAACATCGAAATAAGTTGCTTTTTATTGGTTTTCTTGAGGTTTTTGTGCTTTGACAAACCAAACTAAATCTTAATGTGGCCCAAGCTGTTATTAAATCAGCTCTCCTTACTGTATGTACTTCCCTGTATGACCCTAGAACCGTAGATGTTCTAAGTGCTTTGCAGCATTTAACATCTGAGGCATGAAGATGTGTCTTAAAGTTGCTTTGTGGACGTTCAACTTTGCTGTCAAAGAGCAGTGAAACCACAGTGTGAAGGACAGCTGTGCTTTTCCTATGATAGTTTCCAATTCTTGTGTTTGTTTTTAAAGCTTTGCATTTGAATATCTAGCAAAATTTCTATGGCTTGATTTAATTTCTGAAGTCTTTTAGATCGTCTGAAGGGGGGCGGGGTGAAAAAAAGGGACCAGTTCTATATCGGTGTCTGTAGATGGGGGTGGGAGGGTTTGATATTTGTGGGGTTATTCATGTGTTTATCTTGTGAATTGCACTTTTGCACAAAAATCGCTTTAAAAATAAAGTTTTGATTGATTGATCTATACTTTGGTTCAATCTCCTTGATTGACCCTGAACAACTGGTTCAAATAAAGTTAATTTGATTTACTTAAATGAACTGCTTTTATTTGTGCTTTTTGGCTAAACCACAAATAAATAGTTATCTAAAAGCACAATTAATTCTTCATCCTTAATAAAACAAATATTTCTACTGATAAACTGACGCAAATACAAGGTAAATTTTTGTTAAACAGTTGGAACTCATAATTAGAGGTATCACTCCCTGCTGGCATTAAAAAGCATATCAGTATAAAGTGATTCCTTATTGGCCTCACCTTTCAGACTTCAAGGGCCTTGTACATGTTCCAATATTGCCTCTATTTACCTTCAGACACATTAGCTGACAAATACTAAGGAATGCTGCAAACTTTAGCTAATAAAATGTTATTAGGAATTACAAATGATCAGAAAACTACAGAAGTCTCAGTCATGTTAATAAAAGTTTGTTGTTGTCACACCAGGACATCTGATTCCACAGATTCTGAAATTAGACTGTCACTTCTGATTAGCTGAAAAAATATTCACCTTTTTTATTTTTGTGGAAGGATCTTTGTGATCCATTTTCATATGACATTGACTGACAGATGAATGAAGAGATAAATCACCTTTTTTCTCCACTAGAATATGTGAATGGGGAACCCACATTTCTTTCTTTTCTTCTGTAAAGTGACTTTATACTCATCCTTGGTAGAAAAAAAACACCATTTCAATTTATGTCCCTCTGTTTCTTTCCCCATGTGTATTACTTCTTCTGTCTCTCATCTAGTTGCATCTCTGTATTAATAGATTTGCTTGAAAAGGTATCTTTTCTCTCCTACAGTGTATAAATAAAAATATGACAGTCCCAATGGAGCAAACTGACCTCTCAAATCATCAGCGGTGCATAAATAATCAAAACAATATTCTAATCAAAACGTAATTAAAATGCTATTGAGTAATTTGCAAAGTATAGAAATTATACACAGAAAGGGAAATGAGTTAGTCGTATGTGTTTGTGAATCATGTTCCTATACAAAAATAACCTATAAACTTTGTAAGTTGTGTTTGTATCTGTCATCCAGTTAGATGTTGTGTCCATTTTACACAAGCCACAGTTGTTTTGCTCAATGTAAAAATAATTGCATGATTTTTAATGTTTTTTGCATATCTGGCAGGATTTATTTGGACCCGAAACTGCAGCACAATTCTAGAAAAAAAAAACATATTGTTACAATACTGTTAAATATTGCAACAACATTATCAGATGCAATAAACTTGCATTTTCCTCATTTATTTTTCCTGTTCCGTCATTACAAGACTTTCAACGCTAACAGTGTGTTTTAGCATATCGGTCTAAAACACACTGGCTGGTCAAATGTATTATTGATGTTCAGAGAATGACTATGGTACTTGGAATATTATAGCCTATGTTTTATCTCAGTCCGCTGCAATATTGATGTTGCACACCTTCATATTACTGTGACAATACATTAATTTATTATTGAAATGAATCTGTTAGTGGGAGATTTTTTTTCCCCACATGGGACAGATGTGCAACCATATCCAAATTAGTGCAGTCAAATGTTTAATGGGTGGTGTTGGATATGAAATAAAAGAAAGTATAGTAAAAAAAGGGGGGGGATTGAAACAAAGAGATGGATAATCCAGAGGTTTACAGGGGTGACTGAATAAATACGAGTGGCAGAGGCAGACAGGGGGAGAATGAGTGAAGAAAGAGAGACAGCAAAGGGAAAAATGCAATAGAGAGAGACAGCAGGAGAGAGTAAGCATGTTTGAAACGTCCCATTGGTTCTTGCTGTCAGGAGCACTTGTCAGCCAAGAATTAGACTGCTCCACACTGCCAGTGACTGACAGTTGGCCCGCGGTCTAGACTATACCCTGGAGTGGTTGAGGCTAAATAAGGGAAATGCCTAGAGAGAAACAGAGAGAACACACCGGGCTGAAAATCAATTTATAACACTGTCAGTCAGAGGCAGGAGGGGGACGATGGGATAGAGATAAGCAGTGAGAGAAGGAGAACAAAGAGTTAGATGTTGAAAGGGGGGACGACACAGATAAAAGGGAAAGACAAAGACTGAATTTTTAGACAACAGTAAACAAATGGGACTGATTGAGGGAAAAGAACAGAGGGAAGTCTTGTTGTTGTGAGGGAGTCAGAGAGTAAGAGGTGGGAAACAGGGAGAAACTCACAGTCTGAATCTGCTGCAAATGCTCCATGATGCTACAGCAGGTGACTCTTAAATTATTAACCCACAACTGAGGAATCAGCCAAAGCTGAAAATTTGCAAAAACCAAATCAAATCAAAATGTGCATGAAAAGAGCAACGAAGATGTTGAAGACATTTTGCAGTGTGACTGCATGTTAAAAAGAAAAGAAAAATTCCACATACTCTAAATCCCAATTCTCCATATAACAGCATCCACTGACTCTAAATAAGAGTTATTAAAGAGGACACTTTAATTAGCTCAACTTTTCTCCAAGCACAAATAGAAACGTTAAAATTTAATAAAGGAATCTGAAGAAGATCACTTGAGTGCCTCCCCACCAGAGCATCAACATAAACCAAAACAGATGTGAACATTAGATTAAAACAGGAATTACCACCAGACTCCATTCAGTGATGTAAAACATTAAAAATTTACAAGGAAACCAGAGGCTTAGTGAGGAATATTGGGAAGTGCCTCTGCTCGGGAGCTTATTGTGGAAATGAATGTTGAGTATGAATTGTGCAGATCTGACCAAGAAAACCCACAAATGCATGGATTTCACATGATTCTTTATTTTAAAGTCACATAAATAGACGTGCACATTGGTTATTTTAATGTTATTTAATGCAGGAAAATTTAGAATTGTTGGATAAGATTGAAAAAATATATGTTGGTGTGATGTCAGGTGAACCTCCCAGTAGGAGACAAGGAGGTAACCCAATCAGATGCCAGAACCACCTCAGGTAACTCATGTCATTGAAGATGAGGAGCAGCAGCTCTACTCTGAGGTTTTACAGTGAAAGACCTTTGCTCCTCATCCACAAGGCTGATAAGAAACAATAATTAAGAATTAAATATGAATACATAAGAAATAAGCATTCTCTTTGAGCACAAATGTATTTCAATTCATATTTCATAGTTCATATTCTTTGTAACAAGAAGAAACAGATTTACTGAGGTAAGTTTTTTTACACCATAAGATCCCATAATTGGTTACTTTCAGCTTAATTCTGGTCAATGCACTTTCATTATAAATGTGATTAGACTTTCAAAGTACTTATAGTACTTAACTGTTCTTTTGGGACTCTTTCTACCTTTTTTAAAACCATACCTTACCATACCAGCTTTATTTATCAAACAACTGAAACTACCATAAGGACCAGAGTTTTGTTCACACGAAGAAGATAAAATACAAGATACAAAAAAGACATAAGAACAGTCAATCAACACAAAGAGGGAAAAAACAATGCAAAAACATCCCTAACAGGAATTCACATGCAGATGTCAATGAAATGCCCCCCGTGGAAAACAGAGAAAAGCAACTTCACCTGACTTTTGACTTGAAGTATTTCTTGGAAATTTATTGCAGCTGCTTTTTAATACGCGTTATCATCAGTACACTAAGAACAGCTGCCTGTCTATATATAAGGAAACCCAATTTTTAAGACATACTACAGCATTTAAGATGTTGATGCTTTCATGAGACATGTCTTTGAAAAACCAAATACAGTAAGTCCATCTAGAAATTAAAAGGATGGATGAGTGCAAAGCAAAATCTCATCTGGGACAGGATGTTGCTATTTATCATAAAACTAACACTAATTTGAAAGTAATTCTTAGATATCTTTATTGCAATTCACCAAACGTTATTATTTTTATTTCTGGTGTCCATAGTTTGCACAGCTCAAGTTGTTAATGCTTGTCTCACATTTTTGCAGACTATAAAATACATTTACTGTTATGAAACCCATGATGGGGCATGTTCCTGATCAATGGGACTCTTTTTAAACTAGAGGTTTTTGATCTACAAGAGCAGATTTTTTTTTTTTTTTTGGTTTGTTTTCTCACTTAGACATTCTACTGCTATGCATTGACATCCAACTCTCCAACTCCAAAAGTTTCTTTTTGTCTGGCAACGACGATCTGTTTCTTCTCAAAACGGTTTCAACCCTCAGACTGACTGTTGCTTATGCAAACATCCTGTGCTCCAGTTTAAAGCTCTCCTCCTTCAAGCTTCAGCTCTTGAATTTTTACTTGTCACTCTCGGATTGCTGTGAAACAACTGCCAAAAAATCCAAGCCAAAAGACAGCCAGAAATGACAGTGATGTGCTGTCATGCACTTGTTTTACTTCACAGCATCCCCCCCTTTTGAAAAATTTATCAACAACCCAGACATAGGGCTGTAACACGGAATGACAACGTGTTGAGATCCAAAGCAGCAAGAGCTGGAGACAACAAAGTGGAACTTGCACCAGTTCAGCTGTAGATGTAAGTCTTGGCTGTAGGGAAAAAAACTTTCTTAACGAATGAATCTGAAGAAACAGTTGGGATTGTAATTTTTTAAATTCTATTTCTAAGCAGAGTGCAAACACTTGAAAAATACTAAATCAGTTATATAATTTATTGGACAGTGGCACGACTGTTAGCGCTGCTGCCTTGCAGCAAGAAAGAGTTCAGAATCAGATAGGAGTTTACGTGCACGTGGTGTGCATGTGTGGGTTTTCTCTGGGGACTCTGGTTTCCTCCCACAAACCAAAAACATGCATGTTAGGTTAAATGGGGCCTTTAAATCGGCCATACGTGTATTTGTGTGGAAACGGTTGTTCGTACCTGTGTGGCCCTGTGATTGGTGCACCCTATCTTTGTTGGACCATTAGAGATTGGCACAAGTCCTGCAAGGACCCTACACAGGAACCATAAGTGTAAAAAATGGATGGATGAAAACCCACAGTAGCGTGTGGAGGGAGGTTGACTGTAAGAGGCGAGGACATAAGGCGACTAGAATTAACAAACTCTCACTTTCTGTAATAAATAAAAAAAGCCTCTGCTTTCTAAGAAAGTGGGTCATTGGAAGCAGGGAAAGAATGTTAAGAGGAGGGTTTTTTTTTTTGGTAAATATCTTGTGAGAGTGTTTCTAAAAAAGAGGAAGTGGGGGAGTAAAAATATTCTGCATTACATTTTGAAAGTTATTTTTAGCCAATACAAGAGACGAGAAAAGTATGTGAAACGAGCAATTAAGGTGTTATTTCTGAGTTTAGTGTTTGGAATTGATTATCATCATCCTCAGAGTTCTCCACCCTGAATTTATTGATACCAGGGCATAAAGAAAATGACGTGTATATGCGAAACCGTCAGTGACTGCCAGTCGCCAAAGAGCATAAAGAATTAATTAGGCCAGGAGAAAGATGCAGACAGCTGCTGTCTTAGGGAGTCACTATTGATCCGTCTCTGTTGAGTGTCATCATCTCCAATCTGACTAATGAGGTCCGACACACACAAACACACATTAAAAGTATGTGAATCCCTCACTCCCACTCTATCCACTTTACAGGTAAGTGACCGTAACTCTGTTGCCATGGAAACATGGGCTTAAATCCACCAAATGATTTACCAAACACTAATCTTGTCCACGTTTTCCCCTCATTTCTAGCTTTTTCTTTTCCTTGTAACTCATGGTTTCCTTCAATATGTCCTCCTCCTCCAGCCTTGTGCTGGTGCTTGTACTTCTCTACTTTTCCAAACTTGCAGTCATTCTTCTATAATTGCAAAGCCTGCGTATGGATCTCCTGATCTAATATTTCAGATGTTTAGGAGTCTAGAGTCTGTGATTATTTTTCAGAAAAAAAATACCTCTAATTAATTGCACAAATAAATGAGTTTGACATTTTTTTGTTTCCTCCATTGATACAATTCACATTCAAATGTATAATCATAGGATTGATTTGATGTATATCAGAAGCAGAAACCTTTACTGACCGAATAAACTAGTGAAATAAATCTCCCCTGAACTATAAAAAAATACAGTTAAATGACGTCACCAAAGGACAATATTGAAATCTGCTAATTACTAAATCATTTCATCTTCCTACAAAAACAGATAAAGTTTGGAGTAACATATTTGGACGGCTAACAACCTGAACATTAAATTCTATTGAAAGGAAAACTGAAAGTTTATAAAGTTTTTAAAGTTTCATGTTTTTAATAGTCTATCACTGCCAATATGTGGTGTTGTTGGGATCTTACTATAAATTTGAAGAATTAATTATTTTTTTGTTATGAATTGTGGACACAGACTCCCGTGGACCTCATTAGGTCTATTTTATTGGGGCTGATTTGATTTTCAGTGTGTTAAATAGTTAGTTAAATATTACAGATTAACTGCAGCAGTTGGATTTGTGGTTGAATGTATAATAAACTCCTACATTTTTAAAGACCTGGTGCAAATTTTGCATTTAAAATAAAATAGTTTTTCAGTTTTTGGGAAATAAAGAAAACTTAATTTGAACATATGTGGTTTAATGAGTGTAGAAATGTTTTCAATTAGCCATTAAGCACCTTTTGACATGTAACACATCCAGCATTGTTCCATTAAAACATGCTGTTTGTCCCACATTTTGCTGGTTTGGATCTGGTTGCTTGAAAAAACTTATATCTCATTTCTTCTGTTATTCAGGCTTAATGTTTCTGAATGGCCATCCGAGTAATTCTGAACAAGAATCATCAATTTTGTAGTGAATGACAGAAAAAAGGAACTGGTAGATGGTCAAAAGTTGTTTTTTCCCCTGATTATTCAATTAAGTTGACTTCAAGTCAAGGCATAAAACCATGTTGGATTTTTGGTAATCAAAATCTGCTTCATGAATTTTGTCTTTACATGGTGTGAGTTTAAAGTGATATGCTAAACGCAGCTCAAGCGAATCTTATCAGGTCTTTTGCTTTGATTAACTCAACTCTGCATTTTGTTGTTTAGTGCTTTGCTGATGGAGGTTTTAAAGCCCAGTCAAATGATCCAAAAAAGAAAAAAAATGCCACAAAGTCAAAGCTTTTCTTGGTTAATCAAGTAAAAATCAACAATTCTTTGCATGCACTCTTTAGTTGACATTTCTATGCTTCCAAGATTAATAGCAAAGTAGCTTCGTTTTTTTTTCTACCGAGACGGATCAATGAAACACTTCAGTAACAAACTTGGCAGCACTAACACACAAAGACCCGGAAATATGCAGCAATCAAATTATTGCAATTATTGTGGGAACAACAGCAACCTAATTAAACTAATAATACTCCATCTGTATTAGGGTTTCTTTTTTTATGAAACTTTCCTGGCTGATGATAAGTGACATAAAGGGCAAGTGTAAGCAAAATTAAAAACTCAAGGCATGATAAACAGCCCTAAAGCCAGTGTTGTGTTTATTGTGTCCCTGCAGTGATTAATGGTGGGGCAGCAGTACAAAACAGAGGAATGCTTGTCCTACTTTTGTGAATTCTGTCTTTTTTTCCGTTTCTGGCAGAAGCACTCTGCACAGTCCAGTAATAGAGGGTTTTTTTTTTATTTCTTTATTTAATCTGAATCACAGTTTTTAATGTGATCCCAACACACAAGTTAAATATAACAATATACCTTTTAAAGTACAGTTGAAATCCCATAGAAAATCCAGCTCTTCTGCAGGGGATGATGTCCTGCTTGTACCATTAATGTTACAAGTTTATGGCAAGTGTTAAAAATGTGCTTTTTAAGTTACACTGGGGCCAAAACCTACTGGCTGTTTACCTTTGCAGTTGAGTGTAAATCTTACGATAGTCACTGTGCTGCAACTGTGAGTAATAAAATGTGAACAGCATCTACAAGGAAGTTTCTAAAATGCCCTGTTTTAACATTTGTAAGACTTCTAAATTTGCAGGGTTTTGGGCTCTGGAATTTTTAGCTGGTTGGATAAAAGTAGCAAGATAGATTTTCTCATTCACAGAGACATTACAAGCATCCATCTAGAACCTTTATGTATCTAGTTCCAGTGAATCAGAAATGTCCCTTTTCCACTAGGGTCGATATGGTACAGAACAGGTAGGTTCAGACCTGTTCTGGCACGTTTCCATTAGCTTTTTCAGGACCAATCTCATCTCTTTTTTGGACCACCTCTGCCTCGGTCTGAAGCATACCAAAGCGACCCAACATGCCCACCTATGGACTGATTGGTCCAGTAAAGTGATGTTTGTCAAACAGCTACCTACGTAGTGGTAGCCACTGATTGGCCTGGCAGTGTGCATGTGAAGTGATGTCACAGAATCACGACTGATCGACCTCAAATGCGATGTCTTCACGCACTCTTGTGTCAATTACGAATGACATCACTGACCTTTCAAACCACTTGCTAAGCTGAACACGCCCATGCCCCCACCTAAACCCACAGTCCCGAGATAATAATAAAAACACAACCGTCCTGTTCTGGACTGTATTGACCCGACCCGTTCCATACTGACCCTAGTGGAAAAGGGGCAAATTGCAAGAAGCATGAGACAACTTTGGGAGAAGTCGGTGGCGTATGAAGGAAAATTGTAACTGACAGAAAACATTCCAAGAGAAAGTAAATTGTTACAAGATATAATTAAGTAACTTTGCTACTAAACTGAAACAAGAACATGCGCAGCATCTGCACAAATGTCACCACTTATTTTTTCATTTTGACTTACTCTTGTCGTAAGTATTAATTCAGCTGTTTTACGACATTGCACCACATTCCTCAAGGACCATTTTGAGATGGAAGATGAGAAAATATTCACATCCTTATTGGAAACATAAGCTCTTGTCTTCCTGTCAAGTGGTATTTGTGCACCCACTGCCATTTAAAGCTGCCTGGGTAACATTTAGTAAGATATTAAAGTCTAATGCAGCTTTGGCAAGACAAATTATCTCTTTCAACCATGATAAAACTTTTTAGTTAAGATGAGAGACGGGACATTTTGCCCCCTTCAAAGTCTTCTAAGAAGATAGAGGCATCCTTCAGAAGTCTGCAATAAAATGACGCAAAAAGAATTTCATTTCTCTGAATCCTTGCATTTCTGCTTCATTTTTGTGTTTTTACTGAAGATGAAATGTTGTAAATTCTTATACATAGGAGTAATTGCTGAAGAAACTATTTGATGATAAAAAAAAACATCACTGGACCAAATCACAACACCCACAGGACTCCGCCATCATCCCATATTTGCTGAGCCCACATACTTTCCCTGCAACACTCTTCATCAAACCCACAGGGCTTCATGCAATCTCCCCCAGCAGGTGCCATTAAACACATCTGTAGGGGCAGTAAGATACTTTCTATTGGGGCCAACCGCAGACGCTGTGCAATTCCTCTTTCAGCAATGACTTCTTCCCATTTTGCAATAAAATCAGCGCTGGTTCTGTCACACGGCTTACAGGGAAATTTACTAAGTAAACTTTAGCCGGAAAGATGCATAACACGGACATGCAAAATGATTACATTGGAATGAACATTAAAAAAATGTTCAGTGATGCTGAGATTGTAAAATGTTTGAGAATTATTGTTGGTGGTGGTTAGGTAAGGGGGGTTGTCATGACATCATCGTTTATCCTATTTAGAAGAAGTTACATTTTTCATCCAAAAGGTTCTTCAGTTCTGATCAAGGTGAGCAGAATCAGAATTGTTAATTAACCCATTGTTAATTTTTCATGCTGGGATTCAGAACAACAACTCCCAGGATGGACATGTGTGCCAATGATCCTTGTGACTTCAATGACTCGATCATGTCTTTATTTCAGCAAAACTGAAAGGGGGGGTTTGAAATGTCAAAATCAGAAGACAAA
Organism: Pachypanchax playfairii; assembly: GCA_006937955.1. Taxonomy (NCBI): domain Eukaryota; kingdom Metazoa; phylum Chordata; class Actinopteri; order Cyprinodontiformes; family Aplocheilidae; genus Pachypanchax; species Pachypanchax playfairii. The sequence goes on from SSNP01000031.1 coordinate 2,308,174, forward strand.
GTTCAGTTTCTCTGCTTAGACGACTGACAATCTGTACAGACTTTCCCCTGACATACTGTTTTCACTTGGAGCTGAAACAGTAAAAAAAAAGAAAAGGTGTATCAGAAATACAATTTGGGTGTTAATGACACCTAAACCATAATGAGTGCTCAGAATGAGCTAAACTCACATATGAATCATTTCCCCTCTCCTACATTTTCATTATGGGTCTTCCATTGACATGTCGTCTATGAAGGTGATAATTACTGTGAAATCGTTTGGGGATTAAATTAAAAGCTAGGATTTCAGTATTGGGAAGTTAAAGAGGGTTAAAACAAAAAAACAACTGAACTTTTTCTTGTTTTTGAAGTTATTTTGCTACTTACAGGTATGTGAAAATCTTTCTTAATTAAAACAGAGTTTTATGCATCCAGGGGCAAAACATCACCAATAAAAGAATCCAGTTTTTAAAACATTATCGTAGGATTGTCTCGTCCTGGATGACAAACAGTATAAAACAGTATAAAATTTTTTTTCCACCTCATCTCCACACATATACAAACTCCTTTATTATTCCTTCACATTGGTATATTTCCAAACCACCACATATATGACAGGACACAAGAGTCGCAGCTGCAAACAGGGAGATTTCACACCTCAATATAATCCATCTGACTAATACAACCAGTTTTTTCTTTTGCTCAAGTGCACACGGACCTCAGACGTTTTGACAATTTTAGTGAAAAATACTCCGAAAACTACAGAAATGTCTTCAGGCAGACTATCCTGTTTAAAAAATGTAATTTCTGAACACAATGATGCATTTTCTGCCTCCTTATCACATGTGTAATGTCTCTATTAAACAGTATTGTTACATAAAAAATCAGGAATATGACTATAAGGAAACTTCTTATTATAGTTTATATCATTCAGAATTCAGAGTCTCACTGAAAAACTGTTCAAAAAGGCACACAGATGTAACTGAAGGATCAAGCTGTGCTTTCTTATCCATCCATTGATTTTCTATACCTGCTTGATCCTGTTCAGAGTTCTCAAGCGGCCGTTGGGCGAGAGGCAGGATACACCCTGGTCATGTCTTCATCCAGAAATATAGAGGGAAAAAGCTTCTCCACGTGGAGCAGAGACTTCCACTCTCCTGTGATATTTGGGTCTACTTCTGAAAAATCTTTCTTGGCAAACTGGAAAGCGTAATTAGGACACACAGAGGCTTCGCATAATCCAGTTTTTTTGTCTCCAATTGCAGATTTGGTGCGCTCACTCTCAAAACTGGCAAACATCAAGAAGCCTAATAAAAATAATGAACGTTCCCAAAACTGTCACAGCTACTGTCCCAGGATGGTAACACAAACACACGCACAGACAATTGTGATATTTCAACACTTCTTAAATGAACCTATGCAATGCAGCCTAAAGAAGGCACAAGCCAATGCCTTCCCTATACCTGGATACATGGAGAGGGTCATGTCAGGAAGCGCATCCGTTATAAAACTCCTCCCAAATGAACAATGGTGCAAGTTACAAATTGGATTCCATATTGGATCAGTAAAAATACATGAAAAAGATCATTCAAGAAGCTGTTTGGGTTCTTAGTGTATTTTAGTGCACTGAGGCACAAATTTAAATCTGCCAAATGTCAACATTCATTATGACACTGTAAATCTATGCTGATGGTAACCACATATGTACTAACTCTGACTCCCTCCAATTACAATTAATCAGACGCAGTCTAGACTGAGAATTGATTGTTTCCAGGGAATGATTAATTCATAAAAAATGATTCCTGTCAACAGCTGGGAGAAAACATGATCTTGATGTGGCTAATGAGTGCAGAGCGGCGACAAAACACGAACGGTTTGCAGGCCTGGATCAAATTTAGTTACCTCAGGAGCGTCTGCATTGAGAAGATCATTACACCCTCAAAGAAATCTTTGGCAGTATTGATCTCTGCAGGGAAATTATGTTTTACTTCAGACCCTCCGATGTGAATACAGATGCATTATAGGGAAAGCTACAGTAACTGTGTCAAAGTTGTACCCAAAAAAGGGTTTTAGAAGGGTCAATAGAAAAAGAGTCGAGACTCCATCTTTACCTTGAAGATTTATTCTGAAGATACAGCAAAACACTTTTTAAAGACTCACAAGGGATTTTCCAAGACTAGTTTGCCCTGTAGCCTTAACTTTTGGCCTGCATCTCATACCCTGCATGATAAGGCTCATAATCCATTTCCTGTAATTTAAGTCAGTAGTAACACACACCTGTTTATCCTGTTGTTTAAAGGCATATTATGTAGAATTTTCAATATTATGCTTTTTAAAAATAAGTAATATCATAATTAGAGAGCTAAACAATGTGTTTGTTTGCCATATTTCCATGTGATTTATTTTTAATTGTAAAAATTTATTGATTGATTTTTTCAATTTTTTAACAGTCCAGCAAACTTGTAGTAATTTTTTCCACTACTAGAGTGAGTATAAGCTAGTTGGCTGAGCTCCTGAGTCTCTTGAACGCTGCTGCTCAGTGTGACGGAGTAAGGCATAATACTCGTTTCTGCCACTCTGTGGTGGTTAGTGGAAGTGACAGGGTTGTTATTTGGCTCAATACTGTCACCTGGTGTTGGAAATAAAAGCCATTATTTTCTACACAGTATGCCTTTAAACACAATTAGCTAATGAAAATATACATTACAAGGCACAAATATATTATGTTTTATTATATCAAACAGCTGTTTTCCGTTTTATTATTTATTTGGATATTTATTCAAGAGGCCATTTCATACAAATTTCAGGACTTTGTGGTTATTTCTTATATATTTAAAATTAAAAATTCGGGTGGTTCCGGCTCATTCCGTCAGGCCTCAAGCAGCAGCTTGTTCATATTCATTATTCAAATTTGCTGGACTCAGATTGGCTAACAAACTAGCCTATGAGAGCAAGGTATACTGTTTCCTGCCCCGCCTCAAATGGCAACATCAGACGTACTCACTTCCTGTTTGATACGTCTTATGCTACAGCTTTAGCAGCTGCATGCTAGGCGTGGTTTCAACTGGGGGAGCTGCTGAATACTAACAAACAAAGGAGTTGTGACGAAACTGATACAGGCCGTTCGAACTCAGGAGAACTCGGGTGTTATCACCACCTGCGTAATTTGAGAGATTAAAACTGAAAGAGAAGTTGTTGACCTGTTTTCACACCCACTATCAAGGTAAGAACACCTGTGGAGCTAAAATATTAAACAGAAACCAGAAAAAACGTTTTTAATGGAAGGGCTTCTTTAAACTCAAAATGTCTCTTATTGTTCTTAAGGGGAAGGTTTGTTCACATGGCAGGTACAGTATTTGCAGTTAGCTTGATCGGCCCATAATGAACTTCGGTCTAAATTCTCTGAACTGAAATCTCTTTGACGGTGTCTACTCGAGATAAGATTCTGGCTACTAACAAGCACAGCCAACAACCCTGCTTCACAAATTCTGAACTATTCCTTTAAAGTCTCCTTCATTTTCTGTTCTTCTTTGCTCAATTCATTTTTTTTCCTACTCTGTCTTGTAACCGTAGCAACAGGCAGATGGTTGGGCTGTCAAAATGAAAAAAAAACAAAACAAAACAGAGATATAAAGATTAAATAAATAATGGGAAAAGAAATGTACAAGGTAAGATGTGGAACAATTAGGAAAGAGGAAAAGCATATAGCACAAAGAATATATTCATTTTGAGGTAGCAGCAAGAGGAAGTGGAGGGCGGAAGACAGACGTGAAAGAGGTGGTTTAATTTAGGATCAGTAAAAAGGAAAGCAGATCCGTGAGGCACCATAGATTCTCCAATAAGTCCATAGTTTCTCATAGTCAACATTTAAACTTGTTTGTCCACCAGTCTAAATAGAACAATACCCAAGAAGATTTGCCTCAGTCCAGTTAGAAAAAAAATCACCCGTAGATGATGAAAACTGATGTAGGATCATAGTTTAAGAGTTTATGAAGTGTGCTTTGAAAGGTCACAGACTATTACATGTTAATGCCAAGTAGTTAAACTCAAGAACAGTACTTCATTCTGATTACAGACAAATGGAGTAGAGCTGATTCTGGTTTGTAGTTCTGACTGTCTATTCATATACTGTACAATCTCAAAGTTTTGGACATTTTCATATGGCTCTAGGACCAAAAGTTTAAATAAAGTGTTATTATATTTCTTCCATTTCTTCTTTTCTATGTTGGAAACCATGTAAACCAATTATTTCTTTAATTATATGACGAAAGACTTGAAGAAGTAACCTGGCTGGGGGTGATGTTGGACTGGTGAAAGATAGACAGACTCAGCAGAAACTGGCAGAAAGGATTTGAATGAAGGAATTAATGTACACATGAGGCCAATAACGAAAAAAAAACACATTGATTTCTTACAATACACACACCAAAAAAAAAACTGTAGGTGTACAAGCCACATGTGGTTTAAATGTCAGCAAAGTATTTAATTTGACTTTTCTTTTGAACTGGCTGCCGTTCCATTTTTATTTCTGTTTCAGGTTATGTTAATTTAACAAATAGTCTTTTAAATTTTTAATTCAGTGCAATAATTAGCTTAAGCAAGAACTCTGGCTAGAAAGTAAAGTTAGAAAGTAAACCAAGAATGACTCATTATACCATATAAACCCAGACATGTTTACAGAAATTCTCACACTTATTAAAAAGTCTTTGTTTTGTACTTAATTTAAATTACTTCTCATAAGATAAATGGAACATAAGAGCACATATGACTCTTCTGCATGTCTCCAAAAGTTGTTCTTGTTATCAGTTAGAATACATTTCGTATCTATGACAAGTGCATCATTTATAGTGAAATATTTATAGTTTTTAGTGTGCCACATGTTGAAAATTTCATGGCCATGCTTTCATGCACAATGAAGCAAATTCAAAGAGATTTCTACCCACTTTCAGCAATTGTTTTTGCAGGGGAGGCTGCAGCAACAGCACCATGTTGAAATTCCTTCTAAGTTACTGTTTTCATGCTGCAAACATGGACATGTCAAACATAACTTCAATTTTTACTTCATAATTCCATTTGCTACCTTTTGTGTTTATTAATAACTTTAAAACCTGTCAGCATAAATCTATTATTTAGGCAACATACTAAGTGATGGTCACCAACATTATGTCAAGTGAAAGTTTCAGTATGGAGACTGATTGATGACAGAAACTAGGAGATATGTATGAAAAATGAAAGTATAAAATTTGATAAATAATTTTATATTTAAAGGTAGAAACATTTGACAGGTAATTAAAATAAAATACAATCATTTAAAAGTCCAAATATACCTAAATTGAAAAAAAAAACTCTTTCAGATGTTGCTACGATCCAAGTATTCATCTCCTATATCCTCAGCAGCATCCATATACGTATGCCCATATTGTGCCACGCTTGTGGCACCATGCACGAGGCTAGTGAGACCAGTTCTAACCCAGCAAACCACCATAAGCATAAGTTGTGTGCATGCTCAGCACCAAAGGAGATCAATTACACTGAATCACTATCATACATAAAAGGTGATCCTCAACATTCCTGATACATGCTGAAAGACCTCATTATGGCCGTGGAAAGACCACCCATGGTCTGGCTGATTGTTACAGGCCAACTGTGAAGGAGGCCTGAGTAGCACAAGAACGTACAATCAAGAACGAAACCTTGTCAAATCTGACATATTTCAATGATATTATGCATCACATCAACAAATTATTTCTAATTAGCTTAAACGTCTGTTTTATGCATATAAATTAATAAGTATTTGAATTAGAAGTCACACCACAAACAATGTTGACCCATCTAATACATCTCCTTTATCCAGTTCAGGGTTTTGAGGAGGGTCCCAGCCTATCCAAGCAGTTATTTGATGAGAGGNTGGGATCACCTCAGACACATCCCTAATCTGTCACAGCGTTCTTACCATCCATCATCCCTAAACTCTGCCTTTCTATTCCAACTTCCTGCCAGCTCATCTGTTCCCTCTGCCTCCATGTTTGTATTTAACTACAAAAATTGGTTTCTGAGCAGAACTTTTACCCACCTGGTAGAGCATTTCTTCCTGTGTGATCATCTGTGTCTATTTGACTCAGTGTTTTAGAGCATGAATCTTGTTGTGTGTCTCTTTGTGTGTGCGTGAAAGAGAGAGAGTGTGTGTGCATTTGACAGAATGAAAGGAAGGTTGCTGCCGATATTGGTAATGTGGCCCTGTGCCAATCTCATTAGCTTAGCATGCAGTGGGCAGCCTGCCCGGATAGACACTGTGTGTGTGTGTGTGTGTGTGTGTGTGTGTGTGTGTGTGTGTGTGTGCGTGAGAGAGTGAGTGTGTGTGTGTGTGTGTGTGCAGGAGCATAAGTCCCAGTAAATGCCACCACTGTGGATGATGGTTCCACTAACAGTATTAAAAAAGGGGAGAGAAAGTGAGAGCAAGAAAAGAAAGATAGTGTGTGAGTGAGAAAAGGGAAGATATAAAAAATGTCAGCAAAGGAGAGACATATATTTTGGATAAAACCTCTGAGTCTGTGTGTGTGTGGTGAGGTGCAAAGCAAAAGGTCCACTGGTAATTACTATACCACAACACTGGTCATTGGCATTACTAATAAACCAAAGAGCCTGATGCTGTAACTTGAGTGTGTGAAACAGGTGTGTGTAAGTCTGTGTTAGTGGATGTGTAAGTCAGAGAACAAGCACACTGAAGAGGATAAAAAGTGACTGTGTAATTGGTGGTTTGACATTAGCTGTCTGCATGACTACTGTATCCACCGAGCTGATACAACAAGGAAGCGAAAGGAAAGAGGGAGGTGTGACATGTCTGCGAGTGTGTGTGTTTGTTGAAGGAGGCTTTAATAAAAAGACAAAAAGAATAAAAAATATAGTACTAAAAATGACTTGCTTTAATAGAATAAACACACTAATAAATTGACACCTATTCAGAAAATGGCTCCTGACCACTTGGTGTTTGGAAATGAGTCAGTTTGTTTCACCTGGTTAAGTCTCAAAAACACAAAGCCAAATCATGACTCACACTGTGAGTGTCAGCGGGAGATGCCTAATTATTCTGTCCTCATGCCAAGCAAAGTTTGGGCTATTTTTTGTCTGTTTTTTTCCTTTCCTTTTTTTCATGGCTGATCTCTTGGGTTGCAGAATAAAATCTAAAATAGAAAACAGAAACTTTAAGAAGGATAATTGGAGTTAGAATAGCTAATGTTCATGGGTATTTTATGAAAAGCTGTCAGTGTTTTAGGTCTTTCTTCCTGGGCCACGTTTACAATCAGTGAAGACCCTTCAATCACCTTCATGGCCTATTAGAACAAGACTGAATACTGAGAAATTTGGAAAACCTCCTTGACCATGGAAGCAATTGTTGCTTTTCGTGCCCTAAATGTCCCTCCTGCTCCTTTGACATGGTCAAGTCCCTACCATGTACATCTATGATATTACATTAGCACTCTCACTCACTCTCTTAGATTTTGTCAGAATGCAGCTACTCACAGAAAGTGATGCCCGTAGCGTAATGCTAATGTATGAAAGGGTCATGACCGGGGTATGATACCAGTAAATTAGCAAATGGGCATCAAAGTACAACAGATGCACATTTAATAAGCTGTTATACTCTTCCTACACTTGACACAGCACCCTAAGTTGCAACCACCACAATGATCATTCACCATGACCTCGTCATGGAAGTATTGAGGCTGCATAAATCCGTCATAGACCTCTCATGCTTTTTTATATGTGATATAGAGTCCAATGTGTTTTCAGAATGCCCCTTGATGACCTTGCCAAGTCTTTGCAAAGTCCATTCTCACTCTAGCTGAGTTTGATATCATAGTGTGGTCTTCATCAAATGTGCATGGGACCTAATTCTCTTCTGATGTCAATACTCACACTCCTCACAGAGAAGTAAACAAAGGTTAACTCTGTCTACAGATAAGCGCAAACAATAGTCTGGAGAGAATATTCAGAATTCAGAGGATATTAATCCATTTATATGATTGTAAATTTTCATTATTCTTTATTCTCCCTTATTTTATTTCTTTAATCCAGTCACAGGCAGGTGTGCTCATTCACATTACTGGAAACCAAATGCAAGCTTTGGACAGAGCCTGAGAGCAGCACAATGTCCGTAATGGCATACAGGATGGGATGATGGGATAATTGATTGTTTAATTAACCACTTACGATAATCAACTTAATTAAGTTGCAAACCACACCTGTGTGAAAACACCTGCTTCGAGCAAATCCAGCACCTTGGCTCGGATTTACTGCCTGCTTCAAGAAAGCAGCTGAAACATCATTTCGGGCAATCAAACTAAACCCTTAGTGGAGTGAAATTCAATATTTCACATTAACTGTGTTAATTCATGTAATATGATTACCTAGTCATTCTCAGTCTGTGGAAAACTCACAGGATAGCATGCAAACAGTGAATAACCTAATTTAATAATACACAGTTCATTTCTACATGTTTTTTTTTTTGTTTGTTTTTTTAGCAATCTTACCAGAGAACGAGCCCTTCAGATAAGGTTTGGGAAAACAAACACATGCAATAAGTAGCAATTCCCTGCTCTTTATTAGATTTTTGATGCCCCCTGAAACCACTACAGTCAAAACAATTAAAAACAGCATTTAAACACACTAAAACCTGCCATTAAAACAAGTGCTAATCAAATTCTTTCCAATCACACTCACTTTTAAGTATCTGTCACAAAGCACCTCCACTGAAAGGAATGCTAATGAAATGCTATAAAACAACACTCAGGCCTCTCAACACTAAAATATCTTTTATTGATGCTGATATAAATTAAATCACTCCTAAGAAGAAAAAAAATCCATACCACCACATTTCCTGGCACTTAATATAAGTATGTTTTATAACACTATATTTTTTTTTACCTGAATGCAATGGTTGCTGTGGTGATCTTGTTAGTAAACAGTTGCCATTTTTCACCCAACAGCTATAGAGGGCCATTAACATTTATTTTGGACAGTGAGCTACTGAGCAGAATATCTCTTAGGCACTTTAGCTGCGAGACGTTTCACTGTGTTCACAGCTAGTCGCTAACTGGGCCTGTTTGCTCTTTGGCATGACAAATACAAATATGTTCATTTTTCATTGAAAATAACTGCCTGTTACAGTCATACCATTTAAATCTGAAGTCCATTTACAATGACTCAAAAAAAGAGCTTGCAATAACTAGATCCTGGCTTTTGTCTTTTGTGGAGGGAAAAATTACCTGTGGGTAACAGGGTCAGTGAAGGTTTTCGCTTGCTTTGGCAACATTAGCTATTAGGGGTGTAACGAGATCTCGTCGCACGAGATCTCATGATAATAAATCAGCTCAATATTTCTCGTTTGAAGAAACTGCTGTCACAAGCACTATGCATGGTGGCAGTAATGCACCATTTGTTGTTTGCCAACCACCAATAAAGGAGGAGGAGAAGAAGAAGCGCTAGTCACCTGCCCTAATCATCATGGCTACGCTCGATAACGCTGAAATAGAAGACGCCCCGACTACGTTTAAGTCATTTGTCTGGATGCATTTTGGGTTTCCGGTAGAAACGAAAAATGGTAACAGAGTGACGGACAAGACACGAACAATATGTAATATATGCACTAGTATATGCAATATGTAATACACTAGTTAAAATGTGAAACAAAACTTCTAATAAATAACAGTTTTGCAGAATAAATTTGATCTCTTAAGTTTTTTTAAACTAATATAAAAATCTTGTCCCGTACCATCTTGTCTCGTTCTCGGGAACTCAGTATTGTGTCTTGTCTCGTGAGTTTTGTGTATCGTTACACCCCTATTAGCTATGAGCATTTGAGGCATAAAGATTAATGAGTGAGTAAGGATTGTGTTTAGAGATACTTGAATAATAAATCAAACAATGTTTATGCTGTAACATCCTCAAGTAAACAACGTCTATCTTGTGCACCAATGTTTATCAAGACTGTTTGACTAAACTGAGCTCATGTCAAAATGTGAAACAGGTACAACTCTATCATTCATGCAGATTGCCCATACTGTGTATTTTGTAATGCTACTTTGTATAATATTCAGACTTTATTATGCAGCTGCCCTACCATTTGAAGCTGTAACTGCTTCATTGCTTCCAGGGGGGCGTTCCCAGAAGGAAGTGTCTTTTAGTGAATTTTCGATTAATAGTATTTGTAAGGTCAGGCACTAATGTTGGACAAAAAGGCTTTGCTCACCGTCTCTGCTCTAATTCATCCTGAAGGTGTTCTATCGGGTTGAGGTCAGGACTCTGCGCAGGCCAGTCATATTGCTCTGCACCAAACTTGCTCATCCATGTCTTTATTAACCTGCATTGTGTGCTGGTGCTCAGTCATTGTCCGAACAGTAGGCCATTCACAGACTGTCTCCACAAAATTGGGAGGATGATGTTGTCCAAAATGTCTTGATATGCTGAAAAATTCAGAGTTCCTTTGACTTAAACTAAGGGGTAAAGCCCAGCTCTTGAAATGCCTCACACCATGATGCCTCCTCCACCTAACTTTACACTTGGAACAATACGGTCATGCAAGTACTGTCAAACTCAGACAAAAAAGTGTGATTCATTCCTGAATACCACTAACACTTGACCATGGAATAATTTGTAGCAAGAACATTTCATGAATGTACTTATTGCACATCTGGCATTGTATTATAAATAATAATAATAAAATAATAATTCAACTTTATTCATCTCACAATGGAGAAATTCACTTCTGCATTTAGCCCATCCCGAGGGAGCAGGGGGCTGCCTGTGTCACGGCGCCCGGGAGGCAGTTTGGGGTTCAGCATCTTGCCCAAGGATGCATCGACGCATGGCTCGTTCGGGTCGGGGATCGAACCTCCAGCCTCTCAATCCGAGGACAACCTCCTTCCCCTCTCGACCACGGCCGTCCATTATAGTACCAAGTTAATATTCACTGAGCTCATGAGAGTAAGCCATTCTTTCCCAAATGTTTTTAAAAGCAGTCTGTAGGTGCTGGATTTTATATACCTTTGGCCATAGAAGTGATTGGAAAACCTGAACGCAATGATTTGAGGCTCTACAAATGTATTTATGTATTTCATTTAAGGTTTTCACAAGAGGTAAATGTGGCAAATAATAGCAAAAAGTGTTCTTGGTTTACTTGCTGGCTTGGGTCTTTCTGCAAAGAGTTTGCATGTTCATCCCATCCATGCATAGATTTTTACCAGATTGTCCAGCTTCCTCACACAGAACAAAAATATAATTGTTAATTTGTGGCTCTAAATTGACCATATGTTTTTTTTCTTTCTATGTAGTCCTGTGATAGAAAAATATGCACCTGCCTCTATCCTTAATAACCTTAATAACATCAGGAGATAGACACAATCTAGTAGTTACATAAGATGGCTGGAAGGATAGTAACTAAACAAAAAAATATATTGTCTGACAATGTTCTTTGCTCATCCTTGTGTGGTTCCATGCTACCCAAGCAGATATTTTAACAGGGGTGTGGAAATACTGCAGAATACAGATTGATCATAAAAATGTATAAACTTACCCGCACATTAAAATAATGACCGACTAAAAGAATCAGAACTCATATTACCATCCTAATGAGACTGTTTCATGCACATACTGCAATGGGAAATTTTACAGTTGGATGATCTTCCCTGCTGTTTATGCTCTGCAGGCATCACAGAGTCATAAAAACAGAAAATGCATATGAACTTTATGTGCAAACATAGAGCTTTTTTTTTTTTTCTTAGCCTCGAACATTAATGCACATGCACAGTGCCTGCAGAAGCGCAGGGTGCCAGACATGAAAACTTTCTCAGTTGACTGGAAGAAAGATAGGATTCCTCTGGAGGGCTCGGAGAGGAAAAAGACATTTTACATGGATGCACACAGAGACATGCACACACAGGCAAGCCTGCTGAAACACTTCACACCCAGACAGAACGACCACAGCTATGCTTTGAACATTGTGTCTTTTACTGATGGCTACTGAGATTGCAAAGGCCACTGCAGTTATGATGAGAGTACCAAAGAGAGAGCAACAGATGGACAGAAGCAGAGAAAGACTAGATTTCTACAGTGGAAAAAAATCTGAATTGCTGCCTGTAAAGTTTTTTTTTCCCTGGCATCCAGGTGTTCCTTTGTTCTCTTGACCTCAATTTCACAACATCTTTTAAAAATCACTTATCCCAAGAAGGGAATTTATCCAACATGCATGCTTTTACACAGCGCACCTTTTGCTTCACCTCAACCCTACCAAATATATTCAGACCTGGGGGCTGCCCAGGACAACCAGAGTTTTCTACCTTTGTAAATGGCGCCCTGCAAACTTCCACTGGAGCATTTTGCTGTTAGGCGTTCCGCTTACGGGCAAATGGAAGCTAGCTGTTCAGGCAAGGGAGTGTGTCTCACTGAACGCCTTCTGTGTACGGATTTTACCACCTATTTTGAAAATTCACAAGTATTTTCTCACCGCTCACCACACACAAATGCACCCTCTGCTCTCTAGAGATGGTTCACACATTTTCGATAACTGGAATAATGGGAAGTGTATGCAGCAACTGTAGGAGTTGATGGAACTGGCATTTTATCATTTTATGCCATTTAATGATGTAACCCTCCCCTTTTTGGATTTAATTCAAAGTGATCTAACTGGCCTGTGGCTACATACATCCAACCTCTAACTGTGAAACCAAATTTTTGTATGCAACTGCTTGACTTTTTATCCAAGTAAACTTGATGAAATGAAGAAAAAAAAAGACTTGTGCAAACATCACCTGAGGGGTTTCTACTCCCTCTGCATTAATTTGTCTGATCAGAAAGTCGATAAATGAAGAAAATGGTACATGATTTTGCCTGATTTGATCATATACCATCTTATAAACACAACTGGACAAAGTTGAATGTTTCAGTGTCTGTGTGCATACATCTCATGTACACTGTAAAAACTGAAGCATGTGTCTGTTAAAGTATGTAACTCACTGAACTGTGACTGTTGGAGTAGTTTGAAATTCTAATTTCCATGAAAATGTGCAAATCTTTAGTTGGGATCACTCTGAGTTAATGCTTGTGACACTTTTATGACAAGTTGTGTATATAGCTCCGTCACATGCAGCGATTTAATCACAGAGACTCATGATTATATCTCAGACTGGTTGCAATTTATCCTCAGTTTATTCATTCTTTGGCTAGCACCAGTGGCGTGTCTAAAAAATCTTTGCAGAGGGCCAGGTAGAGGCACAGATTTGGAAAAGGGTGGCACATGTAAATGGTCTATAACTTTTTTAAAAAGTCTAGTTTTTTACAAAGTTATGAACCATTTCTAAGAAATTAAGTGGCTTTGAAACACACTTAAATCACAATCTGCCAAAACATAATGCCAATGGTAAATTGGTACATAACAGTACATTAATCATTACTTATGATTATTGAAAAAGTATTGGGTGATTAGCTGAATGTGCTTTTAACCCTTATCAGAATGAGATTGTAACCACTGAAGTGCAAAATCTACAAACATTGCATTGTTCAATAAAGAACAAAAGGTACTATTAAAAGTACTGTCAGTGCTTATTCAAGAAAAGCAATATTTGCATAGTGTTTTCATTGACGTATCATAGTGCAAAAAGTGTTTTGTGCAAAATCAGTTTTAAAATTTAAAGCAGAACTAAGTAAGTTTTTTCACCTCAATAAATGTTTTCTAGAGTCCCTGTGGGGGTAAACAAGGACTTGGCGGGGTGATTCGTGGGTCCCTCCCCTCCCTCCGGGGTCTGTGTCCTGAAAGCAGCACTTGCAACTTTCAGTGGATCGGACCCGACTAATCTCGCGAGAACAAACCTGCTTTACGGCACTCACACTCACGTACATAAATACAAGCATGAAGCCCTTGCCGTTGTTAGCAACGCCACCCTTAGGAGCGCAAAGATGACAATAATACTCACCTGTCGAGACATTTTCTTGGTTTTGTTTTTCTTTCTCCTTGCAAAAGCGTTCTCTGCGCGTTGTTGTTGGGGGGGCGGCGGCGGGGTGGAGGGGGTGGGGGGTGAGGGGGGGGTCTGCGGCGGCGGCACGTTACGACAGTGAGCTTTCACAGGGGACCAGTAGGGGGAGAGCGAGAGCAAAACTTACTTAGTTCTGCTTTAAATATGATCATTTTTAACATCTGAGTGACTGAGATAATATTTTTTGCACAGAGTTAACTACCCTATTCATCTTAAAAGTAGGATTGAAGGTTAAATACCATGTGCTCCTAGATCAGCAGGTGCTGCATTCACTTACACTCAGACAACTGAACTTCAGACCATGAAGAAGTCATCTTACATTTGATGTTTGATTAAATTGGATTGTCACAGCTTTGGGGGGACTCGGGGTGGCCAGTCTAATAGGCAGGTTGCCCTTGCCCCTGTGGGGGGCCTCTCTGGACACGCCCCTGTGATTCATGGAAACTAAATTGAAAAGGGTTGTTTCAAATAGATCGAGATTCCGCAACAACTCTGTGACTCTTTGAACATGACGTTTATCTTGCAAATTCTCCCAATTCCAGCAACACAAGAGTGAGACCCCAGGACTCCTGCAAGGAAACTGAGAACTCCCGCTAATGTTTCACGATATTTTGGAAACTCCCTCACAAATGCCGTTTGAAATACGTCACCAACAGTTGCATCCCAGTGAGATACTGGCTCAACACACTGCAAAAAAAATAAAAATACAAATCTCCCTATGGCGTCACACATGCCCATGATTTTAAATCTGTCCAACAACTGATATAAAAAGACACATTAAGTGTCCCTCGCTGTCTCTGTCATCTGTTCGTGTTGAACAGTTTGTCCTGAGAATTAGAACACACAGGCACAAGTATGATCAGATGTAAACATGCAAATATTCTGCACATGAAAGACAACACACACTCACAGCATGCTTTCACCCTGCAGCACCATCCCTAACAAGTCAAAACAATGTGGCAGAACTGACAGCTCATGTTAGACCACTAGGCCTTTAAAAGACCAAGAGTGTGTGAGTGTGGCTTCCTTCAAGTGTGTACATGGGTGTGTGTGTTTGCTGTGAGTTCCGCTTGCAGATAAATGTCAGGGGTTAGTGTAAAGTCAATGTCTAAAGAGTTGCCAAAAGCTCACAGGTCTTCTCGGCAACAATTTCACAGATCTTAGGTAACACCACAGAAACAGTTCCACGTGTTGATATCTGTTTATTTGAAACAAGGTCATTGATGATGCAGGTGGTGTGGAAATTTAGCATGATAACTGAGAAAAAAATGTAAGCAATGTTCAACATTATTTTATGCTGTAATTGTGGAGATTTTGCCAATTAAATTATCAATGTTTTATTTGTGTTGGACTAAAAGCCTCCAACAAATGCCCAGATTATCTGTTCTATAAAGGCATAAAGGTGTTGGTGATTAAATCATGTTAAACCCAGGGGCGTGTCCAGAGGGGTGGCCTAAGGGGGCCCCGGCCACCCATCTAATTAAACTGACCACTCTAGGTGCCACCCCGAAGCTGAGACAATCAAATTCAATCAATACTTTTACATTAATCAAAGAAAATTATTAATTAAAGTGACATTGTGCTTTGACTATAATTTTTTAAACTTAAATTGTTATAAATGGTCCATAATTCTGTAATAGCTAGATTTTTTTAAGGTTATGGGCTCATTTATATGTGCCACCCTTTTGGAAATCTGTGCCCCTACCATGCCACCCAATGAACATTTTCTAGACATGCCCCTGGTTAAACCTCAAAATCTACTCTTTTCTCCACAAATACTCCTGAAAGAAGTCTACGAAAAAATGTAAGCTTTGTTTTCGGAAGCTATAAATCACACAAAATTCAAACAATTCCATTTGTTCAAATTTTGCACCACTTATGTTTGATTACTTTTCTATATAAAAATTGATCATTTAACATGCAACTTCCTGAAAATGGTTTTTAACAGAATCTGTGCATAAAGAGTATCAGTGACTTTTCTCTTAGAAAGTCAAACTAAAGTAGGAACAAACAGAACAAATCTGAGAAGTGCTAATACTGTTCATCAGAAAAACTCAGTTCACAAAACACTGCTGCGAAACGGATTCAACCTTAACATCATGGTTTACTAAATAAAGTAAACAGGGCTATTTGGGGTAATTTTAACTTCCAGCTCTACTCATTTCTCATTATAGCAATCATCATTATCATTAGCAGAGGCAGCAGAACTAGCATCCCACTGATGCCGCCGAACAATTTTTGTAAACAGAAATTTACTGTAAACCAAGACACAGAATTTGATTTATTTATGTCAGCTTCATATTTATAACTGAACATGAACATGCATACAGAAGGAGGTGTAACATCTAATTGAACTGCAGCAAGGAGGGTGATAAATTCTGTTTGATTATGCTCAAGAGCACTCAATCAATTAATGGATATAGAGCACCCAAAAGGTCAAACAGGCTTGAGTTCCAGCTTGATTGCTGTGAGAGCTTTTGTCTGTGAACTTTGCTTTACAAGGTGAACCTGATATTTGAAGTTTTTTATGAGAAAGTTGTGAGGACTTTGAAGTTTTCTTAATGAAATTAGTTGAAGTTTTTTTGCTTGTTTTTAACTCATCTTGTTCAGCAATCCACTTCCTTGTTATTGGTACCCATTATCATGAAGGTTTCAGGCGTTTTACCAGTTAAACACACCTGAGTCAAATGTTTGTATGTTAATCAGTCTGTTAAGCAGCCATTATTTTAAATCCAGGGATTTGAAGTGAGATAGTGGATCCTGGGGACCAGGACTGGGTAACACTGGTCCAGATGACTTTTTGAATCAATAAAGGCATTTTAATATTTTTTTAGTGGAAGATGTTTCAGAATAAATTTTGAACAACATTTAATTCCAACTATATTGTATCTTATTAAGGAATTAACTAAAGTTGCATTCATCAGTAGGGGGTTAAAATACTGTTTGGCAATAATCACCATTTCTTCAGCTAATCCCTAAATTACTGTCTTTTGATGTTTAACCCAACAAAGAAAGTTTATAGTGGGGGTTAAATGAGTCATGTAGTGACTCGAATGACTAGATTACCAAAAGTTCTTGAGACAAAATAATGACATTTAAGGCTTCATTTAAACCATGTGACTTCCTACTGCTCTATTATCACCTGTTTCACCTGTCAGACATCATGCTGTCACTGTGAGATAGAAGAAAAGAAAAAAGCTATGAGGGGGAAATGAGAGAAAAAGACTAAGATAGCAGCACTCTGGTTCTGTATCATTCATCAGAAAACTGAAAGCACTTCAGTAAAACTGAATTAGTTCACCACAATAGAGCAACATCACTGACTGATGCTTCTCTGATCAAACAGTACGCCATACCCCACAGAAACGATCAAGTTAGCGGACGCAGCGTCTTGACGCATCCTGCTTTAAGGGGAATGGAGAGGAAAAAAGTTAAATGCAGAGCTGTGTCAATCCAAGCAAGGGAAGACTTGATAGTCATTTTTTTTCCAGGCACTCATTGAGGACTTATCACATCATAAGAATAATTTTTAAAGAGCATCTTTCTTCACAAATTTCCTTTGAAAAAAAAAAAAAAATTCTGACGTTTATACATCTTATTAAAGGGTTCATAAGTGAAAATCTTGACACAAAAGCATATTTGTTGACAAACTTACTTCAAGGTTAAGTCCAATTTTACCAATTTGTACACAGTTTACACTGAATATCTCAGTTTCCAATAAAAAGTACTTTGAAGGCATGTGAGATCCTGATTTTAGCAGAACTGCAAACTGATTCAGGGTCAAATACAAACAAACAAACAAAAACTTTATTTATAAAGCGCTTTTCAAACAAAGTTTATCAAAGTGCTTTACAGATTTAAAATGACCCCACAACCCCCCAACCCCCCCCTTTACTTAAAAAGTAAAACCCCCAACCCAACCCATCGACCATATACACACACACACACACACACTTAAAAGCTACAAAAACAGCGGGCTGAGCACAGATGAGCCAGGAAATGCCATCATAGGAGCCATCTGCATCGGTAGCAGCGGATCAGCACCAGCTGCCAAGGCACCGACCCCGTGCGCCCAGAGTAGGGAGGGCTGGTACCCCCACCTCCACCCAGGCCTTACCTGGGGGGCACCCAGGCAGCCACAGCCGACCACCGCCCCCGACACAGAGGGGTCCCGGAGAGGAAACACTGGCAAAAAAAAAAAAAGTGTAAAATTTGTAAAACATAAAAGTGTATAAAGTATAAAACAATGAGTGTAAAACAATGATAAGATAGAATCAAGATAAAAATGCAAAGCAGATTAATAAAAACAGTTAAAAGCTAAACTAAAAAAAATATATCTGGTAAAATATGCTAATCAGTTAAAAAGCGTAATAATAAATAATAATTAGTTAAAAGCTTGGTTAAAAAGGTAGGTCTTGAGCCTGCTCTTAAAAACATGAACGTTCTCTGCGGCCCTGAGGTCCTCCGGCAGCCTGTTCCAGAGGTGAGGGCCATAATAGTGGAAGGACGCCTCACCGTGAGTCCGTGTCCTGACTTTAGGGATGATAAGGAGACGGCTGCCAGAGGAACGCAGAGGCCGCGAGGGTTCATATGGTGAAAGCATTTCTGAAAGATAAGAAGGCCCAAGACCATTAAGACACTTAAAAATCATTAAAAGAACCTTAAAATCGATCCTAAAACATACGGGGAGCCAGTGCAGTGATTCTAAGACCGGTGTAATGTGCTCCCGCTTCCTGGTCTTCATCAGGACACGTGCTGCTGAATTTTGTAGTAGCTGTAAACTTGAGATAGTCTTTTTGGGAAGGCCAGAAAGCAGGGCGTTACAGTAATCAATTCTACCGGTGATAAAAGCATGCACCAGCGTCTCCGCATTGGCCCGAGAGAGAATGGGGCGGACTCTGGCTATGTTCTTTAGATGATAAAAACCTATTTTAGTTATGTTTTTAATGTGAGGGATAAAAGTCAGCTCCGAGTCAAAAATCACGCCCAGGTTCTTCACTTGAAAAGATGGATTAAAAGACAGTGATTGTAATTTTGGTAAAAGTTTCTCTCTCTGAGCCTCGGGACCGATAATTAAAACCTCAGTTTTGTCCTGGTTGAGCTGGAGAAAGTTTTCTGCCATCCAGGATTTGATGTCTGAAATGCAGTTAAAAAGTACATCCATTGGTTGTATGGATGTACAAAAAACAGTTTTATATAAACATTTTGGAACTGTTACAAGGCACAGCTCCAGTAATCAAACAGAGTATCAGGTAATTCTCTCCTCAGCTCTACGTTAAGACAATGAAATAAATAAACAAAATGCTCTAGGTGAGTCGCATCATGTAAAGATATTATAGCGAGTTCAGCATCATCAGCATAATAAAAGTAAATGTTTCCTCCCTGAGTATGTGATATTATATTTTATTATAACTCTAATAATTTGTTAGCGTTATTTGAAAAATTGATGCATGAAATTGAGTTTGCTTATCATTGTCATGTAGTCTTTGTGCATTTCTTAAAACAGTTTATGTTTAGTGGTTCAGTGTCATAACAACTGACTAAAAAGACTTCAATTAAATCTGGATTGTGTTGTTGTTTTATATTTCTTTGCTGTCATCATCTGTGGTATGAGTTGTCTGCAGAGCTTTGGTTAGCACTCTGTAAGAAGCGACACAAAGACACACAGGAAACACTCGTTCTTTGATGTTTTACTGGGAAAGGGAAAAAAAAGTGAGACAGACAAGCGTGTTGATCAAACAGCATCCAGTTGTGATGAAACTAAACCTTACTAAGGATAAAATAACCTAAAAGAAACACATTCAAGGCTGCACACACAGTCACACACACACACAGCCAATACACTGCTGTCCGTTTATATCCGCACACATTGCACACTGATTTAGTCCTGATCCGGGATGAGAGACAGGGTAAAAGAATGGCTGGAAGAAAACATGACTACTTTTATTTTAGTTGTGACGTCAATCGTCTTTTTAACATTTAGTATTTTTTTTCAAATTTTAACTCTCTGTAGCTGAGGAAATAGGACGTTAAACAAATTTCAAACAAATCTGATCTAGGGAAATGGGATACATGTCAAACATCAGGGAGTTATGACTCTCTTTTTAAATAGTTCAACATCTGATACTTGAAATTTATTCTGAAAGGATCTTTAGATAACTGGGACACACAACTTGTTGCAGCCAGAGTTGCTTTTTTTGTATTAGAAGTTAAAATTCATCAAATAATAATACATAATCACAACAGCAATGGTCACCAATGATAATGAAATAATCTTTAAAATGTTGTTTTAGTCTGTTGAGTTGTCTATACATGTTGTTAATTAGAATGATGATTGTAGCCTGTACTGTTAGTCCAGAATGGACCCCAGCAGTGCTTAATTTGTAAAGTGGTAGGTCCCGGAACGCAGAGAGGGGGCGAGAGGTTACGGACCCTCCCCCCGCCCCTCCTCCACCGCGAAAAAAAGAACATCACTTTGAGCATAACAGGGTCATATTTATTTTAATTTTATAACACTGTCCTGACATAAACGAAAAAAAAACGTGACCACATCAGTGTTTACATGTAGTACTGGGGCGAAATGTTGAAATAAATGAAACCTAGGCTGATACCACAGCATTGTTGTCAGGAATATTCTTACTATAACATCAACCAAAAATTAATACCGTGGCAATGTACAAACAAAAAAACGATCTTAATAGGCTAAGACTGGCAGTAGGGAACTTGTTGGATATGATTTAAAATTATGTACACATGTAGAAATTAAACCATAGTTGCAACAGATTGGAAAATAAGTTTGCGCATACTTGTGGAAAATCAAATATAGGCTATGCATATCTACACTCGTTTTTATCAAACTTTTCTGTTTTTCATTCAATGAAGATACAGTACAAAACACATAATTCTTAATGCAAAACATTAATTACATTTATTTATTTATTACTGGGGTGGGGGATGCGGATCCAACAAGATAGGTTCCGGATCGAACAGCGGAAGTGCCGGATCGCGATCCGGCACAAATTAAGCTCTGGACCCCAGACAGGACTTTTCTCAGAGACACTCTCCAGCTACTCCTGAGGGATCCCAAGGTGATGAGGTTAAATATTCTCTCCACCCAGCTGTTTTAGCATAATAAAACAAACAAACAAAAGTTGAAGTCTGTTTTAAATAAGTCTATTTGGTCTGACAATGGTTTGATGTTTTTGGGTCCGAGACCGTTTTGTCTGAGCTTGTTTGGTTTGACATGTGGCAGATGTTTTCCAGAGATCTGATGCTTTTTCGTGTAAAGTCTGATGTCAGACACTATTTTGACTTGAAGTGTGACATTGTTTGTGTTTGGTCTGAGGATGTCCTAAAATGGACACCATATAGCTGACTCCTTTCGATGAGGA
The DNA here is from genome assembly GCA_006937955.1 of Pachypanchax playfairii. NCBI lineage: Eukaryota > Metazoa > Chordata > Actinopteri > Cyprinodontiformes > Aplocheilidae > Pachypanchax > Pachypanchax playfairii. The sequence continues at coordinate 2,329,570 of SSNP01000031.1, forward strand.
GGAGCAGCAGCTCTATTTCAGGCTCCCACTGAATGACAGAGCTCCTCACCTTATCTCTAAGGCAGAGCTCTGCCACCTTACGGAGGAAGCTCATTGAAGCTGCTTGCACCCAGGATCTTGTTTTTAGGTTATGATGCAAATCCCACAAACACAGATGAGAACTGGAATGCAGACAGCAGAAAAAACTCCAAACTACCATCACTCGTCAAACAGACACCAAGATTATCAGGTGGGCTTGGGATTTTCATGTTGTTTATCGTGCTGTTTTGCAACTATTTTATCTTTATGGAGTTCATTAATGAAAATAAAAAAATAAGAACAAGATGTCCAGGTCTTGTGTTTGTAAAAAATAAAAAATGAGCATATGCAGCGCTTTGTTTATCACGTTTGAGAATTAGAATGAAGTGTTTAAACTTTTCAGTAAATCAATCATTTTTCATATAACACAATTCAAATGTAAATTGTTGAATGTGTTTTTCCCACATAAAGATCAGCCAGGTGCTGTTTTTTGTCTAGAAATGATCCCAAGAGATTTACTGACATTTCCCAGTGGTCAGTTAATCAGTTATACATCTTCATTCCATTTATTTTCAGTACTGAGACGATCCTTTGAGACTTTCTGACATTTTCTGAGCTTATTTAGCATTTTTAAACTATCACCATTTTTCCAAAAACACCATGCTTGCTTTCAATCAAGTTTCTTCTTTCTGTAAGACTTTCTTCTCATCATGTCTTTCATTTTGCTCTTTTTTTATTGTTTGTCATCTCTGCTTCTTTACTTCTGTGTGTAGTGTTGTCTTTTATGTTTTTAAGTTGTATTAAAAGTCCAATTAGGAAGTGAAGGATGGTGATAGGAGAAAAATGTTGGCCCCTCCAGCTTTAGCAGCGGTATTAAAAGCTCAATGCTCAGCCACATACTGATCCCACAGAGATATGCCTTTAAAGGATATGCACACGCATGCATGCACGCACACACGTACAAACTGGCTCCAAAACAAATCACCAATTTGCACACAGACATGTGGTTGCGTGAGTACTCAAGCACAGATAGAAAATATTGATCAAGGACATCGTTATCTGATGGCAAAAGTGACCGGTGCTCCCCAAAGTCATCAAGAAAGTTGGGTCTAAGAAACATGGGAGGAAATGAACAGAACCAAGGGCAGATGGGATAAAGGGCAAAGGATCATGTATCGGTTACAAAACACTGAGTTAAAGACAAAAATGCAGACAGAGAAACTGGCAAACAGGCAAAGACAAGTATGCAAACATAAAATAAATGACATTATTCCAGGCAGACTGGGATCTCAATGGGTTTTCTGCTGTCAGTCAAGGTTTTATGGTCGATGGTGAACCTTTTAAAACCTCCACATTGCTTTGAGATTGACTTCTAAGACAATGCAAGTCCTGTCGCAACCTTAAAAGGGTCTGGAAATATTGTTATACAAGTCCACCCACGGGAAAATACCAGGCAGAAAAGATCATCTGCTTTGTTGGCCAGTAAGGAGTTTCCTGGGGGAGGTTTCACACAACAGAAATGTTGTAAACACTCCTTTGGTAACTCCAAAAAAGGTAAGGTAAAAAGTAAAGCAAAATCTTGAGTGTAACCACTCACAGTTTATTTATTTATAAAAATGTATTTCATTCAATAAAAAACAACAACAAAAAACAATGAAATACAATACATTTTTCAATCTATTAAATGAATAGGGGCAGAAGAAAATCTTATATATAATCTGCCCCACTCACATGTAATTAAATCAATTAAAAAATTTTAATACAATAAATTTGACTAAAAATAAAAAAAAACAGCATATCACTGAATAATACAAAAAGAAAAAGAAAACAAAAATAGAAAAGTCCCCTTTTATCATCTACAATTCATTATAATGTAAAACTTAGAACAAAAAACAAAATCAAATCAACAACTTTCTTTATATCTTGCTATCATATTATCTTTGACCTGTTTTTTAAAAACAATGATTGATTTGGCTTCTTTTGTTTCAGTCTCCAGTTTGTTCCATAAACTGACTCCATACACAGAAACACATCTCTTTAACACGTTAGTCTTAAATTTTGGTTTTATAAATATTTTGCATCCTTTTAAATTATAATGACTTTCTCTTTTCTCAAATCTGACTTCTTATGAGCTTGGTACATACCATAGTCAACTATTTCACAAATTTTTTATATTTTTAACTCTGCAAATAATGGATTAGATGGGTCTTTATACTTGCTTTGACTAATAATTCTTATTGCTCTTTTTTGTAAAATGAAAACTGGATTTATGTGTATTTTATATATAGTTCCCCAGATTCCATTGCAATAAGTCAGATGTGGAAGAATCAAGGAATTAAATAATAGATATAGAGTGTTTTATTCAGTGAGTATTTTACTCTGTGGAGTATTGCAATTGCTTTTGCTATTTTTATCTTTATGCTATTAATATGTGGTTTCCAGGAAATGTTTTCATTTATAAAAAACACCCAAAAACTTAACTTCCCTAACTCTGGCAATGGAGGTACCATCTAAAGCCATAGAAATGTCTGTGTTTACACCTCTCCTACCAAATACCATAAAATAGGTTTTGTCAAAATTTAGGGATAATTTATTTACATTAAACCAGTTTTTCAATTTCACGAGCTCTATTTGAGCCACTTCTACCATGTGATCTATATCATCACTTGCATAGAAACGAGTTGTATCGTCTGCAAATAAAATACATTTTAGCAGTTTAGATACCTTAATAATATCATTAATGTACAAAATAAACAACTTAGGTCCTAGAACTGACCCTTGTGGTACCCCACAAGTGATCTTGCACAAGTCTGATTTTACATTATTCATCTGAACAAGCAAGCACTCCAACCAAAAGTATACGCTGCCTTCACATTGGATAACGATCTTGGCATTATCTTTGCATTGTTTGTGTCATTGCAGGGACTAGACAGGGTCCTTGGGAATATGTTAAGAGGACAGTGGGCTCGTCATCCTGCATGATAGGACCAAGATGGTTTTGAGCATGTGTAAATCCTCCATAGGAAGGTTGTAGTAGTTTATCCTTGTGGTGGCAGTAGCTCCATGATACTGGGATTGGATGGCTTGGCTATCTTGTTAGGTACTGAAAGCAAGAGTCTGGTCATGCTTTCTCCAAGCCTTGTCTAAGATGGCAACATGCAGGCATTGCATGATTTTATAGCTTGTAGCTGCATCCTGACACGGTCCAAGAGGGTTTTAACAGTTTGGTACCAGAAAGTGCTACAACCGTGGGCATTTGTGGTAGGATCTTTATGTATAAAGCATGATAAGAATGTAAAACCATCACAATCACCTTCTCAAAGAAAGTCTTTCAATTTTATTATTTTTATTATTTTTTTATTTTTTATTTATTTTTTTATTTTTTTTGCATTGATTTATATTTATTACTTATTTTATTTCGTTTGTAGGTACAAATCAGTACATATTTTTAAACATGTTCGAAATAAATTCATTCATTCATTCATTATAGTTCAGACAAGTTCTGATAGATTGTGCAGGTCAAGAAGAGCATAGCAAGGTTTTTATCTTGTGCGAAGGAAATCTAAGGTCAAATGTTTCTCTTAATCCTCATGCCTTGCTTGATATCTTTTACATAGTTGCACAACCAGGAAACAAATATAGCCATGACTTTGTAGCCATTTGATAAATAGAATTGTAATATGTTTTATATTTCTTTAACTTCTGGCCGTTGCCCACCTCTCTTTTAGTTGCTCCTTCATTATATTTGCTACTAAATCTAGTCATTAAATTTAACACATTTTTTGCAAAAGGATTTAAGTAATTTTATGGCATGCATTGGCAGCATTTTTCCACCCAAGAAGAGATATGATGCATAGAAAAGTAGGTTGCACTGGCTCACATTTAATTTCCTGCAATAAGCTGCTCACTTTATTATAAAAATCACTGGTGCATGAAACTAACAAAAGTGAGTCAATCCTCACGCCAAACAAAAAAGGAAGTGCTGAAATAAGAAGATATTGTCATTAACCATTTACTTTTAAATTGTTATGAAAGCCTATTTTTTATTGATCATAAATGTGTCACTGTTCTCTGTCTCCTCTTCGAACTGAAAGACAGAAAGTGAGACCTTAATTTGATTTAATCTTTGATTTAATTTAGGAACCCCCAGCAATGTATGCTTTTCCTCTGATCATCTACGTGCTTTTTCCCCTTCCTCTCTTCTTCAGTATACCCTTCCTCCTTAAATCCACCCTTTTCAGAATTCCACCCTCTTTTGAATCTCATCTTCTTTCAATCTCATATTGGCTCTTTCATTTCCAAACGAGAGAAGGAGGAGTAAGGGGGCTGGGGTGTAGGGAAAAAGAGGAGGGAAAGTAAAGTGATGCTCAGAGCAAGTTGAACAGAATTAAGTGTCAGAGGCAGAAGAGGATACACAAACATAAAAAAGATGAAAATAGGACAGAAAGGGACCATATTTTAATGGTGCTATGTGCACGTGTATGTCTGGTGGGGATGAAGTGAAGGTAGTTTCACTACAACCAGATCTGATGAGCAGTAAGACGTGTGGATGTTGTGAGGTTGGTAAAGGGACTGAGACCCCTGAGAGGCGAGGAAAAACAAGATGATAAGATAGAAAGGAAGGAGATGGAAGAGACATCAGATTTCTGATATTTCTCTGAATTTCATCATTCACAAAGTCCCCCTGTCAGCCATACAGGAGAATGTACATTAGCTCTGAGCCTTGGGGGAAAAAAACTGAAAAATCTCAGTGGAGCCTGGTTTCCAAAGACAAAGGAAATGCATGTCAACAGGATGCTGGTTAAGTCCTACTCCCCCTACTTTGAATCCCCACCTTGTATATTGGTTTTCATTTTGTTCTAATGGGGTGCTCAATGGTTCCCATTCTGCATTTACAAATATCATGGCTCTAGTTTTAAAAGCCAGTATTAATACCTAATGTACTGGTATAAATTTGGTTTTAATACATTGCATTCAGAATTTTCTGAATAAATTTCAACACTTGTGTACAGATGGTAAACATAGATCAGGGAGACACTAATTCTATTTGGATATGACACAGTGATGATACAAACATTTATTTGTGTGCTGAAGAATGAATTATGCCAGAGTCATGTCAACAAAAAAGTTATTGAGGAACTTTATTGGTCAAATTTTGTTTCATGTCAGAATAATTAAGGTGGCTTGGCTCTAGGAGAAGAGTGGCAAACTGCCAATTCTGCCAAGATTGGAGGTTTTGAACACCGCAATACTCGTCCTGAGGACCCACTTGAAAAAGATGGCTTATCTCAATGGGGCCCTTCTGGTAAGATGAAGACGAAAAATTAACAGCCATCTGGGAAAACTAATCAGAACCACCAAAGATGACAGGACAACAACACATATTACTTCTCAGTAAGTTGTCATTTTATGTCTATCATGAATTTCCTTCCTATATATTAAACTGAATAAATGAATCATAATTTTTAGCCATCAGCGTGGAATTCGACAGGCTCGCTTAGAGTCTCATTTTCATTTCCATCAGTAGACTCCATCACTTTTCCTTCTCACAAGTCTTTGCTGTGTTTGATGTGTCTGCTGAAGGGGATTTCTTAATATATGGGGGGAAAACTGAGCACAAGAACTTCCTAGATTTGGCCCCAAAAAAGTCAGTAAGTGGATCATTTGATTCGTGTAATCTCAGTTCCTCCATTTTTTTATTTATATAATTTTTGCATTACTTCAGGTGATGGTTGCAAGTGAAGACTCTGAGGTAAAGGAAAGGGCAGCATGAGAACTAACAGTCTAAAATTTCTTTCATATTTAAAACTCCAACCAGAGAAATACATTTGTAAAATCTATCACAGGGTGAGGATTTTACAGTTTTGGCCTTGATTTCCATTACTTTTATTTTTTTCTTAGTTTTACTTGAAGAACTAGGCCATCCTCTCTCTTCTGCTTACCCTCCCCCTCTCTACCTCCCCCTATATGCCTTGAACACATACATTAGCCTCAAGCTCAAAACAAAATACACCTGGTGAGCGAGACAGAAGCATGTGGTGGGGAAAAAAGACAAAAAAGAAGAAAAAAGGAGAAAAAAGGCCAATCCCTACCTCTAAATTGAGGACAGTGAGTGACGAGAGACACAAACACATACAGCAAACATGTTTCACAAAGTCCTACACACACGTACACGCTTCATGTGCTGCTCACACACATTAGCCTGAAGTGCAGCACAGCTACACCTGGCAAAAGACAGAAAGAGACATAGAGAGGCAATGGATGGGAGCTTGCCTATGAATTGAGGTCATGTAGAGAGAAACACAGGTAATGACAATAGGGGGTAGAGTGAGTTAAGGAGGACTGATGGTGTGAACTGGGCAGAAGAAAACCTTCTCAGCATGGGAAACCAGGCACAAAAAAGAGGGTAAATCTTTAATTACAAAAGAAAGGTTAAACAACCAAAACGCACAAATTTAAAAGTGTGCAATACCACCTTAAAAATATAATTTAAAAGTAAAATTGTATTAATCCTAAATGTACTAGCAAGATGAATAAGTAGAAAATTCTTTCCAATTAAAATTATATAAAAAATGTCAAAAGACAAGAGTAAGGTCAAACTTTTAAGCTGGCTATGTCAGTGTGTTACATGGACAGCATCAACAAATTAAAAATATAAAGTCACACTTAGCAAGCAGAGCTGTCTGTGACTAATTAGATTTTTTTTTTTTCATGCAAAGACGTTCTCCAGGTGTAAATTATCACAATTTTAATATCCAGAAATCGTCTTTGTGAAAAGTAATTTTTGGTTTTAATATGTCTTTGCATTAATTAGCATGCAGGGATCTGTGTGTATTAAGTTGTTTTCACATGAAGACCTAAAATTAAAGCAATAATAAATAATAATAAATAAATTAGGTAAATTAAAAGTTTTTGTAACTCAAACTTTAGTTGTTTCCTTTACCTTAGAAAAGTTGCAGTATAGCTAAAGAAATACTCAACTTGTCTTAAAAGAAAGTCATATTTAATTATCTTTATCATTTGGCTGCAGCTGGTGACCAGATTTCCCCCAGAATGTATGAAAAATGTGCACCAATTGTCATATGACCTAGGAACATTAAGGGGTTAGCCTTTTTTCTGTTATGGTTGTGACTTATGGGGCTGCACATTGACACAGTTGGTAGAGCTGTTGCCTTGCAGCAAGAAGGTCCTGGGTTTGCATGTTCTCCCCGTGCATGCGTGGGTTCTCTCTGGGGACTCCAGTTTTCACCCACAGTCCAAAAATATGCAAACTGTTAATTGGTGACTCTAAATTGTCCCTAGGTGTGAATATGTGTGAGTGGTTTTTTGTCTATGTGTGGCTCTGCGATGAACTGGTGACCTCTCCTGGGTGTCCCCTGCCTCTCGTCCAATGACTGTTGGAGATAGACACCAGCTCCCTGTGACCCTGAACAGGAAGAATCAGGTTCAGAAAATGGATGGATGGATGCTTTAAGCATCACTACCTCCAGAGGTGTATCAGCATAGCCAACCCTTTATCCCCCTTAATCCTTCCAAACAACACTGAAGAATGGGTCTCAGAATGGAAAAGAAAATGTTTACTGGAGTTTAAGTAATGCCTTTTCCAATCTGCTAGTGTTACATTAATTTTTAATGAATTCATTTTCTCCTGTAGTTCAGTGTCTGTTTTTGCACAACACAGTTAATGTCAGAAAAAAAGATAAAAAAAAGTTTGAGATTGTGGAGTCTGAAAGAGCCAATCAATGTATGGTATGAGAGTGTAGAGCCTTTAGTATGTGAAACAGAGAGGAGAGAAAACATCAGAAACAGAAGAGCTTTTACATTAAACTGAAAAAAGAACACACATTTTGAGCTCTTGACTTGACTGCACGGGTATAATGGGTTCCATTTAGCTATATGAATGGAACACACTAGCTATATTTTTGAGACCTTTAATGTCTTTCATTTCCAAGGCAGAAATCCACAGCCATGGATCTGACTGTTTATTTCACTAATATTTCATACAGTAGTATATAATAGTACTATCATAATGGTTAAAAAGCTTTATACCAGACCTGACCTGTGTACATCTGTGTTTGTGTATGACAAAACAAACAAACTTACATTGGTGTTTGTTTGTGTGTGTGTGTGTGTGTGTGTGTGTGTGTGTGTGTGTGTGTGGGTTTGTATTTCTGACCTCCTGGGGACCCGTTTCCTGACTTTTACTATCTTTCTGGGGTCCGAGGGTTCTTGTGGGGACCGAAGCCTGGTCCCCATGAGGGGGACTCCCCTTTTTAGGGTTAGGGGTTAGGTTTATAGGTATGGTGTAAATAGAGTTTTAGTTAGTCTTAGGGTTAGTTATAGATCAGTAATGGTTAAGGTTAGGAAAAGGGTTTGGGTTAGGTATAAATCTAGTTACTAAAATCAATGGAAGTCAATGGACGGTCCCCATAAGGATAACAAAACACACGTGTGTGTGTGTGTGTGTTTGTTTCTATGAGAATGTTTCCTTTCCTACTGGAGATCAATTGAGAGACTTTCTCCAGCATTCATACAAACCTCTCTGCTCCTTTTAAATATTTAAAGAGGTATTACATGGGAACCAATTAAGATTTCCAAATATGTCTCAAAAGAAATTCTGTGAGAGGTAGAGGCTTTTGATGAACACACAGCTGTTAATATCAATCCTTTTGCCTGTAAATATTGAGTTGATTTCCTGAGCAGAGGTGTTTAGCCACAGGAGACTACTAGCAGGAGGTAGGTTGAAAGTTGTACTCTTTTTTCTCTCACGCATGTTGACAGTACCTTGATGACTTGATTTTTTTCCCTGAAGATATCTATTAATGCACAACTGTGCAAATTAGAGTGCTTTGTTTGACTTCCTTAAGTGATAGTGACATATTCGTTAGTGGTACATCTTTATACGGGTTCTAAATGAGCTGATCTAGTATCACAGAGTTGAATAAAATACTCCAAACTGCTACTTGGTTTGGCCTCCTTTAAAAATTGATTAAGTCCACACAAAGATCTAAACGACCTATACAACCAATTAGAATGTGGTTGCATTACAAATTTGGAAATCATGACAATGCTACAGTCCTGTGTGGATGTCCTGTGCCCTCACCAAACTCTGTTGCCCTTTTTCCATCAGGGTTGTTACAGTATGGAATGTGGACATACTGTCGGTGGGGGCATGGGCTTAGCAAGTGGAGCGAAAGGTCCATGATGTCATTTGTAATTGACGCAAGAATAGTAAACAAACCTAGATATGCGCATTGAGAGCGGGAAGCAATAATGGAGAACATTGAGTTATTTTTGGATGTTGTTCCTGGACTGTGGCTCTTACTGAAGAAAAAAACTGTGCATTTCATCTGGTTGATCAGTCATGATTCTGTGACATCTCTTCACATGCACACCGCCAGGCCAATCAGTGGCTACCACTACGTAGGTAGGCATGTGACTGACATCACTTTAGTTGACCAATCAGTCCATAGGTGGGCGTGTTGGGTTGCTACGGTACACTTCGGATTGAGGCAGAGGTGGTCTGAAAAAAAAAGGATCGGGTTGAGCCTGAAAAAGGTAATGGAAATACGCCAAAATGGGTCTGAACATACCAGTTTCATACCCTACTGACCCTAGTGGAAAAGAGGCATATATTCTCACAATAAACCTACCCCCCTCCCTTCTAACCTAGACTCACCCAAAAAAGGTGAAATTACCTATTTAACACTTCATTACAGAGGCCTGGCACAAGATGTGTTGAACTGTTTCAATGCCATAGAAACAATGCAAAGCCAATTAGCAGCTTCAAAGGTAGACACATTAGTTCTTGTAATTCAGTTGAGCTGGTTTGAAGAAGAGCAAAGAGGAGCAGCCCAAACAAACAGGCTCCAGCCCATTCCATATGTTACCATAGCTTTTAATAAGATGCTTTTTGAATAACTTCAACAGTTATTAATGTGTTAGGTCTACCAAGAGACAACATCACCCAAACACACAGGAAACTAAAATATTTTGACCACCCAAAAAAAAAAAAAAAAAAGAAATTTAGATTTCATCCTCATAAGGAGTAGGGGGAATCAAAAGAAGGTGATCTCTTTATTTTATTTATTCTTTGCAAGAACCATCAGAACTTGGGTGAAGAATTTCATCTTTTCAGATGAGGTCAATGCTCAGCCATGTTTGTGGAAATAAATACATGTTACTGGCTTGTATAATGAGATGCATAATTCATTGTTTTAGCAGTCTGAACAGATTGCGTATTCCCTGGTTTTAAGGGCCCAATATTTTTAATAACTGTTAAGATCAGACTGTCTTGTATCTTAGTTTTTATTGCTTGATAATAATTTGCTCTTTTACCCTGCATCATATCTTATATTCAGCTCATGAATCAAATTAACCTCTAGCCCTTTATTCCTCTAACATCTGCAAAATTCAGAAGAGATTTATTTTTTAAACAATTCTTTTTATTAAAAAATAAAATGTACTTTTTGTATAGTCTGACATGAGTCGTGTAGTTCTTAAAATTCTTTTTGTTTTTACTCACAGATATCGGTATAACTGTGTGAATTGCAGCAAATTGGTGGAGAAAAAAAAACTGCATAACTGCATGGGGTCAGCTAGACTCAGTTGGAAATAATCCATTTTTCATTCCTTTTGTTGCTTGTACCCCTTCATACTTGTGCTTACACCTACACATAAATGCAGAGCAAAAGCAGAAGGACAGGAGCAGTTTTTTACCTGAAGGGACACAAAAGAAGGAAAAAGAGAAGCAAAAAGTGACTAAAGTCCTGCTACATCTCTGAAACTATCAAGAAGATGAAGGGCAAACAGGAATGAATAAATGAATATATCTCTTTTTTTCTCTTCCATCTCATTTTTTGTTCTTTGGTAAATTGTACAAAACATTGAGACTTGAAGAAACTGATATTGTACATACACTGACAAACATTTAACAGATCTAAATTTTAAGTGCAACACTCCTGAAATGCAGAAAATGCCTTTTGTCCAGGTTTTCAGACAGCAAAGCAGCTCATCTCTCGCTCGTGCTTTTAAAAGTTGGTGTGAAACTTTGTGAATTGCTGAGTCTGAGTTGTGACCCTTTGGGACTCATGAAACATAAGCCTAAACATGCACACAGGGTAACAAAAAATAAAACAAAATAAAAAATCTGACATACCCCAAATCACATCCCAAACCACAACTCAACCACAAGCTAGATCAGACGAAGGGAAGACAACTCAACTGGTCAGCACAACTTCACCCCTCAGGAAAGTTGCAATCTCAATGAGTGTGTGTTCATATCACACCTCAAACTAGGCTAGCTGTAACCTGAGGGTTTAACACTGAAACACACACACACACGCAAACATGAAGATGTTTCATTCCTCTGCCAGAGATATAGAGCGTGAGCTTGTCTCAGGATTCAATTTCCCTGTGCATCTCATTTCTTTTATGATAATAAATGAGATCTGCAGTACGGTGTAGAGTGGGTTGATTTGTCCCTATTTCAAGTTTTAAAGCAAATGTGCGCATTTTAGAATTTAAATCTACTTTGCAGTGGAAAGGAAATCTTTGTGCTGCATCCGAGAGCGTGAGTTTATATGCAGAATCAGCAACTCACATGATGTATGGAAAAGATGGACTCATTCAGCGTTACGGACATGTTTTCTGAGCTTTGCATTTCAAGCTAGCAAAATGCATATTGTACAAAATCTAAGTTCTTACTGGTTCTTCAAAAAAAAAAAGCAAAAAAAAAAGCAATTACTGTTACGGCATGCATGGGAACTTGACATGTTTGGTATAATGAAAGAACAGAGAACAAGACCACAACTAAAAGAATCCACACATATGCGACAAATCCCAGAGTTTACAGCCAGAAATTGAATGAAGACATTTTTAAGGGAGCAGGAATGTTGAATTAAATCTGACCTTGCAGCTAAATGTCTCTGCTTTGTTGAGACTCCCAACAAAACAGTCGTATGCAAATTCCAATATAAAACATCATGCTGCAAGGATTACAGTCAAAGCATATGTTCCCACAGACGTTAATGCTAATTTTGCTAACATGCTATGATTAATGGTACATTCTTTCACAGCTGAATTGTCCTTTTAGCCAAAAGTAACATAAATGTAGTTCTTTAAAGTTTCTAGAGAGACGATAATGGTTTTTTGGGGCCATTTCAGCTTTAACTTTAATGACTTTGTTTTACATACTGAAATACCCAATTTAGAGATATGTTGTGAAGAGCTGCATTCTAGCAGGCATCAGCTCTCTATTTAAAGAGGTTATATTTTACCATATTACACATCCTTTCAGGTAAAGTTTGAGCTTTTTGTGCAAGTACAAGGTCTGCAAAAATAAATCCCAAATATCTAACCCAAAAGAGTTTTCCTCTTCCACAGAGGAAACTCTTGAACTGCCTGACACACCTCAAGTCGGGCTATTTGTCAGCTGTTTAACAACTTTGTGACACATTTGCACAATACTTGCTGAGTGTCGACTCTGGAGCTGTCACTATCCAGTGTGAGCTGTAGAGGAGTAAATTATTTATGGTGCTGAAGGTCTGTTATTCATAGGCTGGTGGGTAACAGTCTGAAAAAGCATAGAGACAATCTTTGCTTCATCTGGTTATGACCTTCTTATGATGTAAAAAAATCAGTCAGAATGGGGATGGTCTTAGCAGAGAACTGGCCAGGTTTTCAGATGATGATTTATTTGGTGGGCGTTGGGGAAGGGCAGTCCTTCTTGTCGAGATTTTGAAGGAGGTCTGATGGTGCATTCACACCGGCCCAACCGTCAACGTCAGAAGCGCCAAGTTTACATGTAAAGTCTATGGTGGAATCCATCAGAGGAGCGTCAGAGTCTCTGCGTCGCTTTGTGAGCGTTAGCAGCGTCAACTTTTCAAGCTTTTCAAGCGTTTCAGGTGTTGATGCTTGAAATGCAAGCAACGCAGAAGTTCAGCTAGCTGAACTTTTGACGCTCTTGAAGTGTCATGTCAACCAATCAGAGCGTCTCATCGTTGTGACGTACCTGAATGAAGCAGGAAGTATTCAAACAGGGCATGGGACAGATGGAAGTAGAGCTGGAAGCAAACTTCATCCATATGTAGCTCCTGGAGCAAATGGTTTAACTCCTCAATGCATCTGAAGAATGGGGTGAATCCACAAACGAAGTAAATAAAGCCAAGCCACTCTCTCTATATGATCCGCCATAGCAAAAACATTCGATAACAAAAGGAAGCCCCGCCTACATTTTTAACGGTCAGGCGTTACAAGCTTCAACTTTCAAGTGTCAAACTTGGAGTGTTATGAACGTTGCTTGACGCTGACAAAGCGGCCAGTGTGAATGCACCATGACCCTTCTGACCTTATGTCTAGGCTATGGCCCCATCACATGATAGCACTTCACGGTGCTGAGCTCAATCTAAGAGAGTCATGTCAGTTTTGGGACCTTGGTTGTGGCAGGTTCATAGGCATACATGGTAGGACTGTTGTAGAGAGACAAACTTTTGACAGATATAGTATGGTGAGAATGAAGAGGATCCTAGGGAGGTGAAAAATATCAGGGAAAAGAAAATTTCGCAAGCTGGAGGATCAAAATGTCCTTCACCTGGAAAGGCATTCTCCAAATTTGTCATGTTCTATAAGGTCAAGGTGGGCAGAGTGAGGTCACCATACTGTGTGAAGGGGGCCCTTAAGACCTGGAAGAACCAAGTTCATGTAACATATCAGTTGAATTCATCCTGTAACAAGACTTGGAATTTTGCTATTTCAATCTTCAGTACTGAAGCAGAAATTCACCTAAATTTCAATAATTCCTTATTTATTCGAGTACACAATGTGCTAACCCATATAAAATAAACATTTAAGCTATCTCTGCCTTGTAGCCCAGAAATTCAACAAGAGTTTGAAAACACTTCTGGACATATTAATCATCGCATTTGACATTTTGACTTGCCTTAGACATAAAAATAAACTGCTGCTTCCAACTATTTAAATCAGTAAGCTGACCTATGAGCAGTAGTCTGATCTTTTAGAAAAGGAGTTCATAAGGAGACCAGAGTTTTTACAAAATCTTGCAGATGAAGGGTGTGAAACAGTGTTGATCAGTGAGAAAAGAGGTTTTCTATTCAAGAGCTCTTGGAAAGTCAGGCTCATATTTATAATATACGATCCAACCTCCAGTTCACAGCAGGACTCCATCCTCAAGTCAGTCTCTTTAGTGTTTTTTTACAATCAATTTTTCATTATAACCACCATCTACAAGTCTTTTAGTTCTCCAAGTCATGTCAGAGAAACCTAACGTAACACTTAATTAAATTGCAGTTTGTAATCAAAAGCAGCTTTACAGATTTTAAGATCTTTTGGACTGATGATGCAAGAAGGTAGCAATAAGCTAGCAGAGGGGATAATCGTGACTAAGAGTAATACATACAGATGGAAAACACACAGCAACACGCCCACGCAATTACAAGGCCTCGCTGTCGCTGGAGGACACAAACACATCTGCTCTAATATGCACTGTCACATGCAAACACATACAGCGACATGAAAACTGACACTGTCATGAAAAGATGGAAAAATATTTAGCTTCATCGTTTTTTGGATAGAAGCAAAAGAGAAGCAGGGCAGTCTGAAGAGTGGATGAGAGGATCAGTGAAGTGGAGATGATTGGTTAGAAGAGCCAACATGATGAAAGAGGTCACATCCCAATTTTCCAAAGTGCCCTTGAGCCATGACACTACACCAGTTTCTGGATTGTAGGTGGCACAAACACAAGATCACTTTGACAGTTTTTTTTCTAGCTTATATGTGGTTCTCATATTTTGCTTTGGAGCATGAATTTTCGTAATAAAGAAAGTTTGTTGATCAAGACACTCAAAAATAGAGATTATGAAGGATCTTTTTCCATGTGGTTTCTCCTTTTAACAAACTAATAGATGAATTTCTACAACAGCAGCGGTGACAGTCTCCTTCCGTGTGATGGTGGTGGTTTACATATCTGAGCAAGATCCTCAAAAGGATTTCCCCCCTAACACAGTGAATCAATTAGGCAATATACTGACATTGATTTTGCTTGGGAATCCCACATGCAGCCCCAGGGATAAGCTAGAGGACATTCCCGGGGGCGAGAGAAACATTTAGGCATCACACAGGGGCTCACAAGGTAGTTTGATCAATCGAAGGATTAACAGTTTGATCTCCAGCTGAAGTGCACTCGAGCAGGACACATTTGTGATCGTTCATGCCAACGTGAACAGCACCTAGCATGGCAGCTATCGACGTTTGTGCATAGATAGAGGCAGATTTTTGAAGTGAACTACATTGTACTCGTCTTGCTAGCAAAAACTGAAATCTAGAGTGAAAATTATAAACATATACCCCGATTTATTACAATATATTGAGCACAAATCCATTATTTAAACAAAAGTAGCAGCCTGCTAAATGTACTTAAGAATGCTTAGCGCCTTTGCATCCATTAAAAAGGCCTGTAGCTTTGGAGCTGAACAGCATAATCCAACAATAATGAAGACTCTTAATTAGCTTTGTGTGTGTGTTTGTGTGTGTGATGTGAGCTTGTCAAGAGAAGGGTGGTATGATTTCAGTTGTCAGGGGGTAAGTGAGTGTGAATCAACCCAGCTGACATCAAATATTAAACACGCCTATATACAATCGCACATACGCGCTCCAGCCTGAGTTAAGCTGTACAGAACATGCCACTCATATCACAAGTCGTTGTTCTGAGTGCCATGAGCCATACCGTGCTTGTAAAAGTGAGCGTGTGTGTGTGTATGTGTGTGCGAAAGATAAAGAGCGGAGGAAAGTTGTAAAGTAACACATCAATATTATTTATGACGCCTCGGTGTCTCCGTTCTGTTAGAGAAACATTTGTGTGGGTGCGATGATGTGCATATGTGTGTCAAGGTGTTTGTCAGTTTGCTGACTCATCTGGCCCATTTCATTTACTCAATCTCTTCAGGAAACAGCTGTTGTGACACGGTAACCTTGAGTAAATTTTATGGGCTCGCAGGATCATCGAGAAGAGAACAAACAGCCAATCAGTTGCGACAAGCTGAATGGACACTTTGTGTTCAACTTAAACAGGATGAGAATAAGCAAAGTGAAGAGAGTCAGACTGTGATGTTACATTTTGGACAAGCTGGACAACAAACACGTGCAACCTGCTACTCCAACATCACATCGATTAGTCTAATAAGCAGGCTCTTTCAAAATAAAACAAAGATACACCATTTCTGACTTGCATTAAAGGTTTGCTTAGGTCTTCTGCTGTTTCCTCTCACAGACCAAACTCATTCCTGTTCAGTTTACTGGGCACTAAATTGGCCTTAACTAAGAGTATATGTGTGAATATTTGTTTGCCTTTATGTGGCCCTCAAATGAACTGGTAAACTTTAACCCCTCCTCTCACCCAATGACAGCCCCACCCATCACTCTGTACAGGATACAGCAGACGAAAAAATCAATGGATGGATAATAGTTCTGACGAAAAGGGGACCATGTGATGTTGCATGACAGATTCCTTAAGATCTTAACTCTGTTTTGTATGTATATATATTTAACATGTATATATTTATGTGTACACACACACATGTACATAATTTAATCTCATAAATCTCAAAAGAGCCCAATTGCCTTTGAAAAATAAGCCATCTCTAACCTGAGAAACAGAAATCCATGGCAGTGTACATAATGCCAGCACTCATTGATTTTTAAAGTGCTGTTCACAATCTCGTTGAGGATTTATGATATACTTGAAGACAAGTCCAAAACTGTTCAGCATTAAGTACTTATTAATTTAGTGTTGTTTTATGTGTTCTGGAAATCTTAGAACATAAGGGGCTTAAACACAATCTCTTAACTGCTTAGGAAAATGTTTAGATGTTAAGTTTCTGAATTCAGTTTCGTACAAAAACAAAAATGACTTTATTGTTTTTAAAAAACTATATAAATAGGCATAAAAAAACATTGGAATTTTAATTTTATAATTTTATCTAGAAAATGTGGATAAAATCAGTAATTAAGAATAAATTGGATAATCAATGTCCTTTCCGTCTCCTTTTTTTCCACCCTTTTCAAAGCTTTGACCCTTGTGCTTCATTTCATCTCCAATATTCATATTCTTATTCAGTGCTTATTGTTGAAATGAGAGGGTTCCTTTTAAGTGAGACGGACAGAGAAAACGTATGCAATACAAAATCCCCGGACAAAGCCTCAGTTATACTTTACAAAGTGATGCAAAACAAAGCGACAATTAAACGGAACCTCATTTATAAAAAGCTGAATAAAATATTCATTACATTTCCAGTAATTACCACCTCGCTTAAAAAACATAAGAATGCAAAACAGTAGATGACGAGAGGTGAGTGTCGGGGAGAGAAAGAGGCTTTTTCTAGGACTATTATATGGTAAAAATAGAGCACTACAAAAACCTTTTTTAAAATGTTTTTTTCAAGGAGCTCATATCTTATTAAGAAAAGCCAAGTTTCCTATTCTTCATTCTGTGGCATCGGGGTGAAAGCCTGCTTTATTGAGCTAATATTTCTCTATATATGCTCCTATTTTTATCAACAGAAGAAACGACCCGTTCATCTACGTTTTCATCTCTGATATAAATCTCTGACACAGCGTATCAATTTCAGATGTGAGTTTCTCGTGGAGTGATATCCTGCACCGACGGCACACTTTTGTTTCAGCTGCACTCTGTTGGCGCTGAGATGATTTCTATTATAGAAGGTTTATAAACATTTTCTATTCATCCTCTTTCAATTTGAATAATATTGAAAAAAATCATCTGCTTCTTGTTTAGTCATTCTATATCTCATTTCACTTTTCTAAAACGCTCCATGATTGATGTTCTCCTTTTACCAAATATAAGATTTAAATGTGATACCAGTATCTTTATCAGTGGATTCCATTATACAAATAAAAAGTCCAGGGGATGATATGATACTCTGTCACAGACTATTACAGGGTATCTATTCTGTCCACAGTCTCACTGATGCCAGTCTCAGAAATATTTGACCAGTGAGGACTCAGTAACAATTTTTTCATTAGCTGGAGAACAGTTTGAATTGTAGAAGTGGCTCCTGAAAGACCCACTAAAGGCTTGATTTAATTGGTCAATTACCTCTTCACAACTAAAATTATTGCTGTCAAAATAACCATGAACCATTTTTACCTTTGATTTATGGTGGATTTTGTATTTGGGCAATCATAGATACGAGTACAGAAAGGTCCAAATATGTTCTCCTTTACCAAAAATCTTTTGAAACACTGTTAAAAATCATCATTGAGCCTCTTTCTTAGATGTAGTTGTTCACTTACATGAAAAAAACTATAAAAAATTGACAAGTCTGTCTTCTTACTGTGAAAAACTGTATTTGGATTAAATTGGAACAAATTAAATGCTAACCATTATTTCAGACATGGCCAAAACTAAGTGGCTTGCTGCCAGCTTAAAAAATAAATCTTTAGAACTTCCATAGCATTTAACATGCTGTCTTTTAAGCCTTGACACTGTTTTTAGTTTTAAAAAATTCACATAATTTTTTTAGATTTATTTTTCCTTTTGCAAGTGCAGCTAAAGGCAGAAACGGTACCATTTCCAACATAAATATTAGGGTCATAAGGTTTGTAAAGGTTGTTAAATTTCCATGAAAGAAAAAGAGCAAACTCAGATTTGCTGCCATTTAAACATTTATGGCTGTTTTCTTTTTATCTTGGGTTTATCTTTTTACATCAGCAACTATAAGGTTCAGATCATTTGAATTCCTTTTTAGACAACAGAAATCTGCTTCGGCCATGTTTGGATTCGTCTTTAGCTTGTCAAGAATGAATCTTTGTCTCTGTAAACTGTTCAAAAACACATTTACAACAGGTAGGATAAATGTCCCCCACTTCAAAATACATAAGGTTTGTCTTCAAATGTTTTTTTGTTTTTTTTTTTAATATGGCAGATTAATCTTTAGATACTTCACACCTGTATTTTGTGGCACAAAGAGTTTCATTTGATGAAATTGCCAACTGTGTATACGACTGGTCAAAATGTAATAAGTGAACTTGATCTTTATCTAATACTTTGCTTTCATCCCTCTTTCCCTTTAATGTTGTAAAGACCACAAGAACTGAGTTGACTTAATGTCCTCAGAGAATTTGTTGTTGTTTGAAATCATTTTTGTAAATGTCGTGTGTCCATTTCAAGATGTAACTATCAGCACCTGAACTCAGACTTTTCTCTTTGACCTCCAAGAAACACATTCATTTCAATAACATGTTAAAAATGCCATAACTGCCTTAATAAATCAAAAAAAGAGCCAAGTCTTAGTCCTTCTCCCAAAATAATGGTGCTTTAATATAAAAATGTTAGTTCCAGACCTCCAAATAAATCTAAAACAATAAATCAGTGAAAAACAATAGGAAATATTGGGAAAACTGAGAGAAAATCATAATTAAAAATGGAAAATGAATCTGAAGGTGAAGGGATGAGCATAGTGGAAAGTGGGAATATGGGAGGGAGACAAAGTGATACCATAGGGGGAAATGATGGACAGATATGGAGAAATAGAGAACAAGAGAACGAGATGCAACAAAACAGAACAAAAAAGGGAAAGAAACAGAGAAACTGCAAGAGAGACATAGAAAGTGTGAGAGACATGAAGGGATAGATAGAGAGGGCCTTATCAGTGTGTTGCAGAAGGCAAAAGAGGTAACTGGGGAGTCTGGCGCTTATATGTGTGTGTTTGTGTTATTGGAATGACTTTGGCCAAGTTTGAAACTGAAAAGTCCAGTTTGTTGTTTCCAGAGAGGAAAAAAGGGAAGATGAGTTCAACATTTTGGGCTCTGATTATTCAATGCATTCATAATGGGGCGTATCTTTCATATCACAGCGTGTGCTGGTTGAAGAGATTTGCTTTCAAGTTCAACATAAACATGCCTTATATTGCTGCAGTAAACTTAAGAAAGTCAAAGGTTACGCTGCCTCAAAAATCAATGTAGACTGCTCTCAGAAGACTTTCCTGTTGTTCCTCGTGTCAAACGAGGCGATCGATTGAAAGACAATCCAATCAGTCAAAATGTAAACAAAGCCAGAAGGAGGGTGACAGTATTTTTAAACGGGGATATCTTTCAATGCCTAAACAAGCTTTAAAACACTGACAGTTTTCTTCTCCCTCAGCTCTAGATTATAATATAAAGAATTAAATCATGTTATTCACGGTGGCTCAGACAATAGGCACAGTTCCTTCACAGCAATACTGTCCGAATTTTGAACCTGAATTCTCTGGCTTCCCTCTTGTTTGTTCTTGGTTTGTCATTTGATTTAGGATTCCTTTTAACCAATGTGATGTTTAACAAAGTGCATGTGGTGGAACTGGTTGGTGGTCCTGTCGAAGGGGTCTTCAACAGTGGTTAAACTTGTGCTTTTTTTCTGGGTAAAACCATGCTCTAAAATGTTTCCCAGTCAGAAATGATTTAATTTCATTCATGTAAATATTTTTTAAGCTTTCCAAGCAGCACCAATCAAGTCATGAGATGTTTGTTTTGGGTTTCGCCAGGGACAAAAGTGAAATGTCAATTGAGAATGTTTCGGGTTTCCTGAAATAAGCTCGATGGATAAGGAAATTTGCTTTTATCAAACCACATACAATCCACACCATATCAAGGAAATTAGCATTGAATTTGAGATAATGAAGAAACATCTGTCCATCCACTGGAACTTCCTTAAATGACACAACTCTCAGCTGTAATCTCTCTCTCTTCTTGTGTGGTGTCATAAACAGTTAATAGAGTTCTAAAACATCATTTGCATTAACTTTAACAAGATGCTTATTATGAATATGTAATATCATGAATAAATAAGCACTCTGTCTTCCTTTATCCATTTTTAGAGTTGTCTTTTAGATCTCCAGAGTGACTTTGCAGACTTCACATTAATATAACCCCCTTGTTGTTCCTGGTGTAACAGCATGGACACCTCCCTGCCTGCCTTGTCTTCCTATTTAACTCCCACTTTCTGTGTAAATTGTTTTTTTTTTTCATTTAAGTTATTTTCTTGTCTCTTTGGGTGTCCATCTTTGCGTAACCGTGTCCCTGTCGATGTTTCAGTCTGTGGGCGTGTGTCAGTGTCGTTAGGAAGGCAGCAGAAAACAAATCACTTCATATACCCAAAGTTGTTTGCTTTGTTTTGTAGTTTCTTTTTTTTTTTTTACTTCATTTGTGTCTTCCAGAACAATTTGCATTGATGTTGTCAGATCGAAGAAGGAGCTTTTTAAACATCAACCGCCTGCCACGACTTCTACACACACACTAAGCATCCAGACACAAACTTCGGGTGTTTTATCAGCACTGCGGTTTCACATTTAGGCACACGCTTTTAAAAAAACATTGTCTCTTAGTGGAGTATAGTCTTTTGGTGCACCGAATGATTGCACCTAGAAAACAGCCATCCAACACTGATGTGTGCAACTGCAGACATAGTTATCATCTAAGGACAACATGGCCTACAAGTGCAAATAAAAAATACCTCTTACACAATTATTTATGTGTAAAAACAAAATTGTTTTAAGCTGCAATCTGGAGTTTTCCCCATTTTAGAAGTTATGTATGATTTTTTAAAATTCCATAAAAGTGACAGTCTGATCTGGTTCTGTAATATAATGTAGGGAAAATTATATATTTTCTTCTTTCTCAAAGACCCCCTGCCCCATAGAGGCACATGCAAATTTAACTGAGTGCCAGCCAGCATTAGCCAATCGCGTTCTACAGCCGTTTACTACACCTGTCAATCAACCAAGCATGCACGTATCTGGAAGAACTATGGCCGGCCGGCGTTTACGAGTTGTTTACAACGCTGCGAAGACACGTGAAACCAAAACAATTTAAATGAATAAACATAAATTGAAATAAATAAATGAAACTTACCCATAAAGTGTCTATCGTAACAAAGATGGCACATTTGAGAGCCGATGCTTGCTATTGTAGCATGAAAACAGAGGGGCGGGACTTAAAGGTGCAATACTTTTTTTTTTTTTCGCCTCAGTGGCGCCCTCTAAGAAAAAACTCTGGATTGCTGCTTTTAGCTTTAAAATCCAAATAAGATGGGAGAAAGGAAACTGGGTGTATCTTTATCACTTATGATCCTTTTACAAGTTTAATCCAGCCTTTACAGAAGAAAACCAAACTGAGGAATATGCAGACTATAATTATCTTTTATTTAAAAGTACTGCAGTATGATCTATAAATGTACAGTGATCAGTGAGAAAACTAGCAAACTGCTTTGTTTATCAGCCTGTCAGCCCACCTGCCAATCAGACCCCTTCTGGCTGGTCAGCCAGTTGGTCAGTCAGCAGGTAAAAAAAAAAAAAAAAAAAAAGCATGTCACTCACTGAGTCACTGAGTAAATGATTAATTTCTCAAATCCAGTCTTTATGCTGCTCCTGTGCACCTGCTCTGGCCCCTTTTAAAGCCCTTTTCTCCTCCAGCCATTACGAGGCAGCCTGCTAATTGCTGTGATAAAAGGCTTAGCATAGGGATCACTATATATTAGCTGTGCTTTGTATATAGATACTAGTCCAGGTCCTTGGGATCCTTTACAGTTGCCAGAAAGCCAGTGAATGAAGACAGGTGCTGTAGTTAAGTGTGTGATTATATTCTAACT
The DNA here is from genome assembly GCA_006937955.1 of Pachypanchax playfairii. NCBI lineage: Eukaryota > Metazoa > Chordata > Actinopteri > Cyprinodontiformes > Aplocheilidae > Pachypanchax > Pachypanchax playfairii. Next base: position 2,352,245 of record SSNP01000031.1, read on the forward strand.
GCAACTCTATACAAAACTGTTGCACAATTACTATTCCAAAAAAGGAGAGATGAGATAAAATGTACATTTATAAAACAACTACTATTTCTAAACAGCTTAACCCTTTTTTGTGTATGTTAAAATTTTACATGTCAAAAAACAAGAATGCACGTCTAAAATCTGATGGCAGGAAAACATATTTAAAAATTGGGACAAGGCCATGTTTACCACCATGTTGCATCACCTCTTTTAACAACACTCTGAAACCATTAGGGAAAAGAAGAGACTAGACGTTGTAGTTTAAATAAATAAATAAATATAATTCCCCTGTTCCTGACTGAGAAAAAGTTTTTGAGTTGTCCGACAGTTTAAAAACATATTTGTTGCATTTCTTTAAATAAGTGATCCCTCCTGGTAAGGGTGAATATTACACTCATTTACTAAACTTTTTGGTATTGCAGCAAACATTTTTTAGAAGAAAAAAATTCAAGAATAAAGTTCTCAGTGAGATCAGCAAACTCATTTTTAATTCTGAAACACAAAATCACTGATATCAACCGCAGCAGCCTTTAGCGTTGGATTTGGTCTAACAAAGGTAACTGGAAATTTACATGATTTTTAAAAAGGTATTTGGCATTAATGGGCACACACTGCAATTTAAAAGCTTGGCACTATGGTCATTTACATTTGATTTGAGAAAGCTCCTTGAATAAAAAGCTAAAATTCTTCAAAATCAAGAAACTATCCAGCTTGAACAACTACTACTAGGACCTTATGAGAATGTGACACAATGAATCAGTTTAATATCTAAGATAAAAACCACCTGATGATGTTTAAGATGCCTCCATTTGTGCATATTCAACTATACCAACATGCATGGTGGTGTGATATAGTGTATTAATGTAAAGCAAGATCTCCAGAAATGTTATGCAATCATTACGTTGTATGAATGCAATAACGCACAATGGGATTATCAATTTATTTGAAGATAACAAAACATCCTTTACTGCACATCACTGGAGGAAATGCTGAATTATATACTTTGTGTCCTGCTTGCCCAAATTTTGGGACTTAGATTCATGCGCAGTATCCTGCTTCTCTCTTTCTTCTGCACAACCTTTGTCTGATCAAACTCATTTAAAAATCACACAAAATGGTGACATACAAACAATTCTTCCCCGTCAAAGGCACCTCAAACCGAATACAATACAGACATGAGAGACGTGAGACATATTGAGTTAAAAGCTGAGTGACTCTTCTCTTGTTACAAGTATAACATTCATCTGAGTAAAATAAGCTCAGTACTATTGCCTGGGGAAGGCTGAAAGGCATGTGTAGTCAATCACTCGGTGAAGTGGAAGTTGACGAGGCTGGTAAAGAAGGTCCCGCATGAAAGTAAATTACAACATTTCATCACAAAAGAACCTGAAAGGCAGTGGATGCACAAAGAGTGAGGCAGTGGTGGTGATGTCATGCTGAGACAATCCCTGGAGCTGCTCCATGGAAAGTGAACAAAGGATCTGCTCCTTGGACTCTAACAGCATCCACTTCCCAAGTCCCAGAAGAAAGCTATGCTATGCATTCTGAATAAACCAAGTTGGATGAAAAATCCCTAATAAGAAAATCAATTTGAGTCAGGTCCTAATGTAACTGCTCAATTCTAATAAATGTAGGTTTATCATTTCACCCCATGCCTCCATTACGGATCCTTTTCCAAATGGCAGTGGCTACAGGTACGTCATGCTGGACCATTAGCTTACCACTATTGACATGGCAGACTGCTGGACCAACAAAGAGCAATTTATTGGTCCACAGTTAGCGTCCGTACCTTTCCATATCTATTCCATATGTATCAGTATTTAAAAAATCCTTGAGTTTTCCGACTTTGTCAGGGGACTAATTACTGTTTTTATTTATTACACTTTGGTCAACAAAGCTTGGGTTTAAAACATTGACTTGTCTAGGAAGGAGTAACCTCAGGAAAACAGTTTTTACCCTAAAAGATACAGCACTTTGGAACAGGAAGCAGTTTGTACAATCAAAAGAAAAATCGTCATGGCCACAAGCTGAGAGGTTGTTTTTTTTCTTCTGGATTTATGGTTATTTACAGCTTCTATTGAAAATGTCAATGGTTCTATTTTTTTTTTTTCGATTACGAGTTACATTCTGACAATAAAACACGAAAAACAGTCAGCTAGAGTTCACCAATCCAAAGAGCCGCACAAAGCAGGTTCACATCAGGATTTCTAAACATTTTGAGATTTAGACAACAAAAACTCTTTGGTTAAGATTAAAGACAGAGTACTCTTCTGGTTTAAGAGGAAAAAAAACACAGTGTATCCAAATTAATTGTTCACTTCCTGTATATAAAATAATTTTTTTGTTAAAACATTGTGCAGTGTTTTAAAATAGATTTGGTCAGTGAACACTATAACAATCTGTTTAGAATGAGTTTATTTGTATTTTTATAATAAATATATCCAAAAACTTAACGGAAATCCAAACAGAAGAAGTAGTAAGTTACAATGAGGGCAGAGTGCTGCTTGTCCCTGAAAACAGCACAACACTGTTCCGAAAACTCTCCCTCTAAAGGTCGATTCTGAAAACACTTCACGCTATGCAAATATTGTTCTAGTTTTTGAGCTTCTCTACTCTTTGTCTGAACTCATCAGCTTCTGTCTTGTGCGCGTTCTCATTCTAACATCACATGCAGTTCATTGTGGATTCTAACAGCTCAGAGACGTGTGGAAACGTATCATGGGAAAACTGTAACATTAAATTGGATGTTGCCTCATGAAAGGAAAAAAAACAAACAAAAAAAAATTGTATTATAAGTTTTTTTAAAAGGCAACACCTGGGATTAAATGCAGTGTGGCACCTTCCATCTGTTATTAATGACGCAGTTGCTTATTTGTTTGTGTTGGTGCCTTTTTCCAGTCGTTTTTTTTTTTCTTTTTGAAACAGTTCTGCAATTTACATAATGACAAATAAGTATTTTTAGTTTTGCGTTGACTTCACCTTCGTAGGATGAGGATGAGCAGTGCTTGTGTGTGCGTTTAAGCTTGTGTGTGAGTAAAGGAACAATTAAACAGCTGTAAGCAAAGAAGAAAAAAGAGAGGACATGAACTGTTCTGGGTGAAAAATCACAGAAAGACAGACACACAGAGAAAACAGAATGGGAAGTAATGGAGTGAAGAGAGAACTCTGCCGTCTGACATGAAAATCAACATAGCGTGACATGACCATTTTACTCTCACACACACACACACACACATATATACACAAAGATCAATAGTCAACTGCTGATTAGTATTCTGTGTGATTCACTGTAGCCCTAAACATGAGCTTTACTGTGCAACTTCTATAAAAATTTATATCTACGATCCAATTTACATGTCACCTGAAAGAGCGATCACGCATGTTAATGACGCAGCTTCCAGAGGCATGTGTGTTTATCTATTTTATCGCAAAAGTAGTGCGTTTCTCTTTTGATGTCATCCCAGTGTGTCTTTGACTGTATCTCAGCTGATCTACTTGACCTTTTAAGATCGTGTTTAACTTTCCTTCCCAAGCAAGAAGACAGAGAAAGTGAGACAGAAGCTGTTACATTATATGCTTATCACAATTATGTATATACAAGCATGCTGAAAGTTACAATTCGAAGTGATGAGAAGAAAGTGGCAGCAGTGACATTTGGCCCAAAGAATAAAAGCTGATCTTTGTGTTCATATTTGCCAGAGTAAGCTTGTGAATTATCTTTGTTGTCACCTATGTGTTGCAATGCTATTGTGTGGTTGAATATTTTTATTATTGTCCATTGCTGAAAAATGTTAATGCGATAATGTTTTTAACTGTCTGTATTTGCATAGATTTTAATAACTGTTAGTGAATAAATTATTACACAACTGTATTTTATTGTTAGCATTCTTGTTCTAATTTTATGCTGTGTTATGTAATCTTTTATTTATTGATTTTAGATTGTTTTTTTCGCTGGGAATCTTTTTTCTTTGTAGTTGTTTTAAAGTACTTTATAAATAAAGTTGGATTAAATTGGATTGGTACAACTGATTAACGTTTGGAGTCAAGCGCTTTCAAAATGGCTGCCACTGCTAACTGACCTTAGAAAACATGTAATGTTTATTCCTTGAATGGGACTTTAATTGGTTTACAGTTTGATTATGTGTCACTCTAGTCAGTCAATATAAACTGTCCTTAATATCAATGAAAAGAACACGATTGTGAGACATAATATCTTAACTCCCCTAAAACACTATATTATTACAAAAGACACCTAAATGGCACTGCTTAGTAAATTAAAAGATGTACATTGATTTAAATAAACCTTGAGTTTATGTACAATACAGTTCACTCTCTGTCAGAGTCCTTGATAACGTTTTCTAATTCACTATTTTCACACATGAACAGTTGAAAATGTCCCTCCAGACCTTCTCTTCAGTTTCCTGTAAAATGATGTACTTCAAAGTGGTAGATTATTAGCGCGAGGCTCGCCCCCACAGATGATAATGCTCCTAAGTGGTACCTGGGGAGAAACACACGTGAGCCTTGCTGCAGAAACTGACATATTTATCAGCACAGGATGAGCGTCCTACCAGTCCTTATAGGTAACTTTGTTTGTATTTATGAATACTACGCAAATTCAGACTTTTCCGCAATACCAATGATGACTCAGCAAAAAGTAATGTGCAGGTGAGCAGAGAAGAGGATCAAGCAGAAAATGTTATCAGCATGTACACATTCTTATCGTGTTTTTTTTTCCAGGAGTACCCACTGTATTTATGCCAGTCCCTTTTTTTGTACTTTTTTTTCAAGAACTAGATTTAAGATCCAGATTTGAAAATGTCAGACATATTTTAAGGTCAAAACCTTAAAGGCAGAGGATAGACATTGAAAAAACCTTTAAGCTTCAACTGAAGAAGCTAAAAAACAAAGTGAATCCCTGGAATGTATATGATGGTTAAAGATATTTGGCAAACTAGACATTGAACCGTCACATCGACGATGATAACCAAACAAAACTAGAGGAATTTACTAGCATGCTGCAGTTTATTAGCCAACTACATGTTAAAACATTCAGTTGTTTTCTTTAGGAAGTTCTTGTGACACCATAATAGTTTACAAATAAATAGGTGGGACTTTTCGCACTGCACTTTAATTTTAAGTTTAATTTGTTCTTTGAATGTATATTGCGGTGTGTACAATCTTTGGTTGTGACTAGGACTATGTTCAGATTAAAACATGTATAATGAGTCATATTTTGATAAGTTTTCTGCAGATGAAAGAAAATCACTTTGAAAACTGCTAAATTGTATATGTTGACTAATTTTATGTTTGTACTGAAGGCCATATCCCCACCTCATGGTTTTCCTCAATCCAGAAAAACAGTACCCTTTCATTTAGATGAAAATCCTAACTTAGAACAGTTGTGACAAGTTGTTTTTATGCATTAAAGTTGATTTAAATTGCAATTAAGTCATTTCTAGATATGTGTTATTGCACGTATCTGCATCTGTACACTGTAATGTCAGAAAAACGCTGTCCCATCAGCATCTATATCAAAAGTATGTTTAAAATAACAAGCCTATAATAAATATTACTTTACAGGTGATAACATTAATGTTAGTTGGTCAAAGTCAGTTACATGAGTCTAAACCTTAGTTAGCGCCACCTAATTAACATGTTAGAACAGGTTAAAGTAACGGGTTTTTGCTGTCAGGTGCAGTCTCATCTCATATGACATTGATGCTGTGCGTTGAAAAACAGCTGTTTGGTAAATAAAAAGGTATAACAATGGAAATGTTTGAGGGAGAAAAGGGAATTTGGGCTAAAGATTTGTAAATGCAAAGTTAATCCTGAGAAGAAAATGAGGGAAATCCCAATTTTTACAGCCTACTACTTCCTTTGCAGCTAAGCAGTTGTTTTATAGTATACAACAGACATTATAGCGCTGATACTTCTTGTATTTGTTCACATGAAGCTTCTGAACAGCTCTATGAAAAAGCTGATATTTAAAAAATGTGCCCGTCTGCCTCTGTCTCTCCAGCTCTTCCCTCTCTCCCTCACTCCGCTATAGTAGGCCAGTTAACAGTAATTACGAGGTTTCTTGTTAATTAGCAAGGAGCACCCAGCTGTTTCAGCCCCAGAAGACAAAAGGCCTTCAGAACACACTCAAACACACACACATACACACAGACATAGACACTCGCTCGTCCCGCACACCTGAGGGAGTCTTGGTAAAATGTCAGGGCTGTTCAGATTGTAATTACAGGGAGATTTGCTGCCTCTCTCACAAAGCTGAGATAAACCACCTGACTGACACACACAAACGTGCTCACACATACTCGCAAACACATGCAGCACAGTCACAATCAGCCCAGACACTCAGCTATTACAGAAAATCAATAACAAATCCTGTCTTCTAGATTCACCCTGTTTGAGGTGACAGTCACAATTAGCACCAGCAAGTTTATCTTCCAGTCATTCTGAACTTAAGGTATATTTTTTGCAAACAATGTTTCAAAATCACCTGAGTGAATAAAAACAGATTTTAAGTCTACAGTTTTTAAAAAAAAAATCAACTGTCAGGCAGCCTGATTTTGAGACTGAGGTTGCTACTTATAAATTGATGCAAACTGGAAATCTGCATGACACAAAGTAATAATTCCTCCTTGTTTACATCAAGCATGAAAGATACTTACCTGAAGTATTCTGGAAGAAATCCTGTAGAGACTTTTATTTTCATGATTTCGCATTTTTCCAACAGAATTTAATGAGCTTGGGTAATGCAACTTTTGATTTTAATTGCACAACTTAAAATGTCAGAATTTGTGGTGCACATTAGTGCCCATGATTTTAACAGAAAGACCCATATTTCCACCGATTTCCAATGGACATGGAGAACTAAGATCAGAATAAGTGGAAGGTGACACTTGTCCTGGACCACTGTGTTGAATAAGGTAATATTCTTTTAAAAAGGCTGCTTTTCTAAACCCCTTTACCTGAAAAAGGTCCCTGAAAGGGTGAATAAACATCTTGCAGTCTATTCTTTACTGAATGAAAGTAGAACCTCTAATCCAAATCAAACGGATTATATGTGCCAAACCCACAAAAAGGTAGGATTACTCTTCAGGTATGTGGAATGAATTACAATTTAGAAATGACTAATAAAATAAATTTGGTGCTTTTCAGTATAAAAATCAAAGTTCCAGGTTGGAGAAATATTCTAATTCTTATTGGACTGAAGAACAGCAAACATGATCACTATCATAAACTGCCATCTTAAAACAGCTCTAATATAAATATTATTAAAATGGTTCATATAAATTCTGTTTTATAAACCTATTCATCATCATTCATTTTATACTCCATGGTTAACCAGGCAGGTTTAACATAATATTCTTGCTGAAATGCTCGTTAATTTGAAGCTAGCTGCTGATTAGCAAAGGGGGATTCCCCTTAATTTTTAGCATCTGGACACTATTTTGTAAAGCCCTTCACCATCAAGTTCACATTACACAATTTGTTACATAGAGTTAGATGATTTTTTTTTTCTTTTTTGCAAACACAAAAACAACAGCAACAAAAACAACCGCTGTTGCACTTCCTGTGCAGCTCGGGTCCCTTTCAACAGAAATATCATATTCTATCTGCCAAAATGACAGAGTAGCTACTTTAAATGTAACAGTTGTTATAACGTTTTTAAAGGTCCCATATAATGAAAAATCGACTTTTTCTGGGATTTTGGGTGTTATTGTTTGTCTGTAGTGCATATATACTCATAGAAAGTTGAAGAAAAAAAACCATCCACGCTGTTTCGAGTTAGATAGGGGTTTCTGAATCCAGACTAATACATTTGCTGTTCAAAATTGTCCCAGCTTCTGACATAGGAAGCCAGGAGAGGCTTGTGCTCTTATGGGGTTTACACACCCTCCAAAAATTTACTCCACCCACCAGGTACAGCAGTAACTTCCTCGGACACCCGCAATTTAGTTACCGATTCAAAACCACTGGTTCAGATTAGGAAACTCACCACACAAAATGCTGTTGTTGTTGTTGATGTTGTTTGCTGATCAGAAGAACACAAAACAGTTCATCAGGTCCCAGTTGAAGAGGACAGAAGAGCGGCATTTGAATTTATTCATAATAGTAGTGTCCCTGCTACAGTTGGAAAAAATTACCAGAGCTTAGCTGCTGCTAATGAAGAGCTAACAACGTTATCAGATTTGATCCGCTGCTAATAAGAACAGGAGCCGAGCTGCTGCTTAGTCAAGCTGTTTCTACAGAAGAACTAACACTGTTACATCTCTTTCTGGGTCAAACTGGTAAGCTTGAAGAACTGCATCTCTACCAGACGCAGCAAAACAACACAGATACATGAGTAAATGTCAGACTAACCTTTCAATAACATGCCATTCGAGTCTTCAGGCTCAAAGTTCCTCAGTCCAAAGTTTGTTTGTTTTTTTTTTATCACATTTTAAGTTCATTTCTTGGCACTGCAACACTTGTTTATCATTAATTGCAGTTTAATCAGCTCCGATGTCTCACAAACACGCAGGGAACAGAGATGGGCAGGGCTTAGAGCTTCTAGTGCTCCCCAAGAGCCGTGCCCACATGAAACAGAGCATTTCAAAATGAGGTGAGATGAGACAAGTTTGAGAACAACAGCTGAACTTTCAAAAAAGGCCAATTTGAACACTGCATGGCTTTTACATGTCATTGAGATGTAAAGAAATGATCCAGTGTGTGTGAAAAGTGCATAATATGGGGGCTTTAAAATAAGATTTGCATAAACTGCTATGACATTTTTGAGATTACATTTGAGATTTGAGTTGTTTTAAAGTGGCAGATATTCACTTTGATTCTAGCTCTGGCCAGACTAGTTGTTAGTTTGTCGATCTGGTCAGATATTATCTTGGTTTCTCTAAATTGAAATCGTTCAAAGACCTGTCTGAGATTGGTAAGACATTAATTGTTCTTAATGTTTTCACAGGAAACCCTTTTCAAAAGACCTTAACTTGCAGACCACCTGTAAGACAGGATGTTGGTATAAAATATTGATTCTATGTGTACAGCTCACATAAAATTAAAACAATCACTAAGACTAATATAAAGAAAGATCAGACTCCCAGTATTGATCTTTAGGAGAAACAAGCAAGGTCTAAAAACTTAATTCATATCGCTTTAAGAGACATAAGTGTGTGTGCTGTCCTTTCATACCATTTTCTGTTTGTGACCCAACCAGAATCCAGAACACACGCTGAGCTGGAAGAAGAAGTGCAATTATAATTTCAGCATCCCTACAGTTTTCACCCTTGTTACATCAGTCTTTGCAACCCTCTACACCTCTTTCCCCTGGTGCTCCCCTTTGGTCCAATGGCAGAGCACAACATCAGGGGTCAATTTCCTTCAATCTAGATCAAATGAAAGAACCAACAACAACCTCTATCAACATTTCACTAAAAATGGTCTTCCATCAGTTTTTTTTTTTCCACAGTGACGTCACACAGGGATTTTCAAATATACTGGACTGTGCTTTACGCAACCACTTCTTTTGACATGTGGAGAATTGCAGATGAGGCTCCTTGATGCATTAATAGAAGATCTATCTCAACATGTTCACAATATCAGGGAGTAAGAGGAAAGAAAATTACAGGTCAGTAGAAAGAGAGTGTGAAGAGGTCATTCTTACCCGCAGCGTGCACACTCACGCTAAATGCTCTGGAGAATTGTTTATACATTTTCACATTGTCTCAGTTTCTGATCTTTCAGACATTTGGTCGAAGGACTGGATGGAATGCACCTGTAAGAACCCCTGATTGAATCCTGAACTTGTCTGTACTGCAAATCAACATGGTACTCTTTTAAACTGTTTTTGCATCATTTTAGGCCTGAATTACATTAAATTACATTACATAGTTAAAAAAAATCTGATTTTTAAAAGTCTCAAAATTAAACATAAAATCTACACTACTACTATTTGATTTAACTATGTTATTACTGTGTGACCAAATGTTAAAAGTATAACAGTCTAATACTAGTAATAGTTTCATTTAGATTATTCTTCAATTTTAACAATCTCCATTAAAATAATGACAAATACACCAAGGGCACTTTGCCTACTATGATTAATCAGTGGTAAATTCAGCTGAATGATGTAGGATATTGTTGGGAAAGTCACCAATATATTAATAACAGAATGTGATTGAGTTAAAATGCTGAAGTCATCCTTACCTTTCTCATGTCTGAAAAAGGAACCCTCTCACAACAAATGACTATCCAACTATGGCATAAAAATTCTCCACTATGTAGACAATACCTTGCTTTGTATTGTAAGGTATTGTCATGATTGTTTGGTGTGTATTAAATGCACTTCAGATAATGCATGGTAAGGCCCCTGTGATTTTGAGGATGCATAAAACCTCTGTAGAGAAGTCATGGTGATTCATTGCTATGGTAGCAGAGGATTCATGATGTGAACCCTGCATGTACAGTGGACAACGGTTATATGCACAACACATATATGCATAACACGCTAATATGCACAAAACCGCTGGGCACGTTCCTGTGTCAGAGAATTCATACGCTTATATGCACAGCACCCACGATATATGCACAAATAGTTTGGAGTATCATACATGCATCTCGCTAAATCCTACTATTTCTCAGTGGTCACTTGACCGTGCACCCCTGCTAGTGTTCTCCCACCCACTGTCGCTGTCAGGTGCCTGGAACCAGGCTGCTCTGGCGTTTACGCACGTGTGTCGGGGGCGTCTATCTGAAGCTGTCAGAGGGTCGCATGTGTGAAATAGTGTTTTTTTTTTTGTGCCCGACCCAAAGTCCTTAATATCCAATATGGAAAACCATTCAGTTCTGTTACTAACTGTAACTTAATCTGTGCCATTGTACCATTGCGTCCATGCATGTGTATTTGGAGCATCTGTTACTAAGTGTCGTAATGGATCCGCTCTACAAGAATATCTCTGTCTGTTTGACTGTTTTATGCTCCTAACATATTGTAACTGCGTTTTTACATTATTTCTGATTATCTGTTGTCAATACTGAACACTGCTACCCGTGTTTACAGTCCAAATGACCACCAACGGATAAATGCACACAACGCTCATATGCACAAAACTGCTGGGCACCAAGGTCGTGCATATAACCATCGTCCACTGTATCAGAAAAACTTAGATATAGTAATTTCAAAACAGGACTTTCCACTGTGGTTTCATCTGTAAGCCTCATAAAAAATGTAACTGAGTTTGTTTGTTTACATATTGGCATATTGCGTCAGTGATGGGGTTAGCAAGACCATAGTCAAATCTTCAGGTTAGGTTGCATTTCTACAAGTGAATTTTGCCTGTTTTTGTGGAAATAGTTTCCACTATCAACATCATTTTCTGCTCACAAACAGTGTAATGTTTCCTTCCATAGTTTTCTGGTTTTTACTTGTGTCTATTCTTACCTCTACAAGAACAACATTTCTTCTTGTGTTCGCAACTAAAGCCCAGAGCACAACTGATTCACTTTTTCAGACGTTCTCTTTGTTCTGATGTCTCTTCCGTGAAGGTCATATTTCTGCAGGTGAGCAGCAGAAAAGCGCACTTCCCCTTCAAAGTCTGATGGATCTATATGCAGACCTTTTGTAGTCAAATAGGTCTTTTGATTGGCTTTTGTAGCCACCCTACAAACAGTTCTCATTTCAGGTTTCCTTGATCTTCCATACTTCGAGTTTGCCTTAGCATTTTCTTTTAGTTGCAGTTTCTTAGTTACTGTATTAGACCTGAGGACAACACGTATATAGAAGTTGCAGACTTTTCTTAAATATCAGTTGTTTAAATGTTTTATGACAAAATTTGAAAAGTCAGAATTTTAATTTCATGTTCTTTTCTAAAAATATATTTTTTATGGGGTACCCCAACAATTGCTTTATTCCTTTGTACCTAGTTCAGATCTATTTATTACACCAATCAAGAAGAAAGCAAATAATAATTTGCTTTAAAAGTACAGTATGTAGAAAATTTACAGTGAAATACTCACACAACAGTCTAATGTCCAACTGATGTTGAAAATAAAATCACATTGTAACAGATTTGGATCTCAGCCGGCTGGGTGGTCGCTAGTTTCTGTCATTTTAAAAAAGCTAGCCTGGACAGTAATCATTATTTAAATGTCCAGTCTTCCTGGTTCCATAGCGAATTACATGTGAGTCTGTAAGGGTGCCAAGTCTTCAACACAAGCAGTTACAATTCCACAATGACCAGCAGCAAAAAGTAAGAAACCACCACATCCTTCCAACTGATCAGCCAAGCTGCACATGATGGTGCGTTCAAACACACTTAGGAAAACTCAACACTGTACAAATAGGCCTTCAGACATTCCCAAAAATTGAACAAATACAAGGATAACTAAACGAGAACCAACATCAGAACTGGCAACCCAACAGAAAAATAAGGGAGGGGAGAGGGTGCGTGGCTGAGAGCGGATGTTTTTTTTCTACATGAACTGCGGGACTCAGATTTGAGAATAAGGTCTAATTCTGACATACTGTCCCTTTAAAATAGTTCAGGGATTACTTGAGTATTTTACTACAGATATTAAATCTTTTGTTCTTTTCACTGAAACTGCAGCTTGATTTCATGATATTTATGGGATGGGGGGGTATGAATGTTCTTGAACATCATCAAGTCTAAAATTAGTTTCTGTACATACTCAATCAAGCACAGGATTTCTAAAATTATAAGTTTCTTAAAAAAAGAAAAAGGAAACAATACATCCCATTTGTTAATTATAGGAGAAAATAATTTAATTGTTGAGCTTTTTATGTCACTGTGACAGATTAAAGGTGACTGCATGACTGACTCTTCTTGATTATCATAAGATACCTGTAATGATACCATCTGTCTGTAAGAACACTATGAAAGCAGGGAAGACAAGTTGTTTTCTGCTCAGTATATCATAACAGAACATTCATAATAAGCCAGCAGATGTAACTTGACAACTGCAGCATGTTATTTGGATCTTACCTGCACCTCGTTCCACAAAGAACATGTCAGTCAAAGGTTTGAACAATTCTTTTTTTATAAAGACAATGAATTAGACCTTCCTTGTCTTATGTTTCATAAACTAACCAGCATCAAAATGAAAATGTCGTGTTTGCCATTAATTCTCGGGAGCAGAAACAGACAGTTTGCACTCAGTTGACACTCCATCATGGCGCATTAGGTTAAATGGCTGCACATCAGGAACAGCATTACATTTGCAACAGGAGAAGAAAAACTAAGTCTTAGTGTAAAACTAAATGTGACAGTTTGTTCTCAGTACTGCTCAACGCCTGCAGGATAATACGACAATCTTCTCAACACGATATACAAAGACGAGTTCACCCACCGTTCAAACAACTCCTACAAACTTTCATTTTTCACTGTTAATATGGTTATTCATGGCCCTGCAAAGTCACGTGCAACAGTTCACAGAAATACAAGTCCTGAAACAGGAAAATTGATCAATCAAATTTCAGTAAATAAGCTTGGAAATAGTCAATAGTCAATAATAATTTTTTATATTTGTTTTAAACATAATTAAATTTTGCCAGTACAATAAAAACAAATTTACCTAGTTACATTTTTAATGTTTTACATTTATCAAGGAAAAATATATATACAGTAATTTCATCCAACCAGGCTTTATACATTATGTCAGTGTTTATATTATGAGTAGAAAATACATTCCTGAAAACAGTCCAGGCCATATGCAGAGTTGTGAAACATTTTATTCTAAACTGTTATGGGACGTGATATGTTGGTGTCTCACAGGTATTCCTGAAAATAATTTAATTTTGTGTGGCCTGAACTATTTCTAGGGACATAAAAATCCAAGTTAATGATAATTATAACTACTAATTTGTTCATATTTGTGTGAGATTTAACAACTTTACAGTACATTTTAACTGTCTGCAGAAAACAAACATACCACAAGAGCCAAACTTGTGCTGTTCATGCTGGAGTGGTTGACAAAAGCACATCAGCTGACCTGCAACAAATGCTTGTTGAAGAACAGCAGTGTGGGACCAAGCTAGTGACCATCATTAGTTAGTATTTAATGTTGGGACATTGTATGATTATTCCATATGCAACTGAGGCCTCTGTTTGTGAAGTTAATAATTTTGTTAAATTGCCATTCTTCCTTTTTCAGACTTCAATCCATCAATCCAGTTAACAAACCAAACAAAAGTCAATAGCAGAATAAGCTGTTTGGCATTGGCATGAAAGATTTGGAAAGGTTTTCATGGGTGCAAAGCATATTCTTCATTGTCCTTAACCCATGTATGCATTTTTCTTTAAACATGGCACCATTTAACATGATTTCCAGATATATTATCAAGAAGTATTGTTATAACAGATATAATCCTCAATAAACCGATATATTTACTTTCTGTGCTATGTTTATAATCATATTTGACATTTAATATGATTTTTTCTAACGAATCCTGCAATGCTAACAATTTACAGTGAAATTAACACTTACTTTAGACATAATTATTGAATGCTGCACGTTCAGTTCAATTTACTTTTCATATAAACAGTTAAAACTAGTTCAGCAATATATTCACTTAGTAATAAGTCAACACAGCTTTATAGAACTAGTTTTAATAAGTAGTTAATTTAATAAGTTATTATTGCAACCTTACAAATTATATTTTTTTGCATTTTATGCATATTTTTCTAATTATATACATTTTTTAAATTGCATGCAATGCTACTGCATGAAGTTCAGTATTATTAAAAGTGATGTTAAATCTGAAAAGGTATCGTGACTCGTTAGTGTTAAATTGTAACTGAAAATACTTGTCTTGGTTTTCACATTATGTGGGAGGGAAATGTATAAAATATCACTTAAAATATAGAATCGTTGAAAACAAATTATGGTAATAGAATCATAAATTTCATAATCTAATAATTTACTGTCCTGTACTTGTTGTTACAGTTTGATTTTCACTGTAATACATAGTAAAACATACAATTTAACTGTTAAATAATAGAGAAATGTAATCCACCAGTTAACTGTTAATTTATGCAGAGAATCTTTACTGTATAAGCATAGATTATATTTCACAGAAAACCTCAAAGCCTAGTAACAGTTTGGTGTTCATCCTAATTTTAATTTCAAGCCCCCAAAAAAGAAAAGCAGCAAAGAGGAAGAGGCAAACTGCACAGCGCTCCATTTTTTTCTACCTCAGATAGAAAAAAAAGAGGAGAGATCCTTTGTGGATCCTGGCTTTGATGACTTTTCTGTGAAGTGCCAGAAAAATATTTTCTGCAGAAACTGAAACCTGATCAGTCGTGTGAAGTTGAGAGAAACATCTTTTGAACACAGTGACCTTCATGACATATGTGGAATCCAGTGCTCCTTGTGCCTGGATGGATTTTAATTTTGTTGACTTCTGTTCTATGAAGGCGCAAGGCTGATCCAGTGACTAAGTTCCTTTAATCTTTTAGTCCCTTTTATCCTTTTATCGTTCTGTTTCTTTTGATCTCAGAAACTCATTTCAGTTCATCCTCGACCAGGCATTTGGATGTTCACCCGTCTTTATAGTAGCTTTTTTCCCTTTTTCTTTTTTTGTTTGTAATAAGATATACACTAAATTAGCTTAAGTGGACTGAAGTGAAAAACTGAAGACATAATTTGGCAATGTTCAGAGTAGTAATGATATCAAATTTGACTTTGGCACTGAGGTTTTGGGGGGTTATTTGCTGTGATTTGCACTGACACTGGAACTACTGAGATAATTTTTACTTCCTGTCCATTTGAAAATTTTCTGTAATTGGTAGTAAATGAAACTTTTTTTGTTACAAGGCCTAATTCGGATGATTCAGACTTTTTTTCCACAACAGTGCACCATATGGACAATGAGAAGCTGTTGAATTCTTCAGCTTCGACTTAATCTCCGTTATCTCGTTTCGGATGGCTTCAAGGCCAAAACACTAAATTCCTCCTGGAGCAGTGAGCACTGAGACAGCCCCCTCCTTGCTCGTGTCCACTGGGCACCAAAAGACTGTGGATAGTCATAACATCTGCATTGTCCCAGAGACGGAGTCCTTGATAACTCTCTGCACACAAACACTGATTACATTCACATCCTCAAGAAAGTTCTCAACATGTCTCGTGAATCCCCCCTGCTGGAAGTTTTTATTGCTTACATCGAGCGCCCCTCGTGTTGGGATACTGGGTGTTGGGAACCTTTTTCTCCTCTCTCTGACCTCCCGTGGTCTTATTCATCTGTTTTTTTCTAACACATAGGTTGATGTGTGCTTATGTATATGTATGTATTTATTCTCCTGTGTGATCTTGGCTGGCCTGAACGACGTGTGCCGGGTACACTGTGACCCTTGGCAGCCTGGAGAGTGAAGGTCAAGCTGTTCTCTGTATCTCCATGTAATTTCCCCCCCTTGGGACAATAAAGTATTTTCAATTTAATTCAATTCAAGTGTCTCAGGTTTTTGACTATCAAAATAAGAGCAGAAATTACATTGTTTTTCTATTACAAAGTTGCTTAATGATAATATGTCCAAATCTGCATCAGATGTCATTAAAACTATTAGAAGATATCACATTACCCATGTTGTTCTTTCCAAGATAACATGATTTTTACAAGTGATGTTATATGACAAAATTATCAAAAATGTTCTCAAAAAGCAGAACATTATCCATTTTTACCTGTGAATACAGTAACTGTAGAATTTTAAGTATGGTGTTTTAACTACTAGTAGTTAAATAGACATTAAAATATTATACGATATATGTATATTGTCCATATGAAGTAGTTTGTTGTATGCAGTAAGGATATGGGATTGAATAAGCACTGGCTTCTTCCCACTCCCTTTGGGCTAAGACTTTTTTCACTGTTATATGTATAACTTTTTTACTTTGTTGTTTTTTTTAAATGGGTTGTTTTATGTTCAAATAAAACATTTCAATCAATCAAAAAATGGCTAGTATCAGAATCTCGAATGCCCTTTTCCCACTAGGGTTGGCACAGTACGGAATGGGATGGTTGTGTTTTCATTAACATCTTGGGAATGTGGAAGTGGGTGAGGGCATAAATCAATCAAACTTTATTTGTATAGCACTTTTCATGCTATTTGCAACACAAAGTGCTTCACATAATAAAAAACAATTAAAAACAGACAATCAAAGCCCCTAACTCCCTGCTACCCCCCACCCCCAGGTTATGGGTGTGCTCAGCTTAGCAAGTGGCATGAAAGGTCCATGATGTCATCTGTAACTGACACCAAAGTAGTAAACAAACATGGATGTAAGCAATGAGAGCGGGAAACAATAATGGAGGACGACAAGTTATTTTTGTACTTCGTACTCGGTTTGTGGAAAAACCTCCGTACACAACATGCGAGAAGATGTCACATCTGAGGTCAATCAGGCGCAATTCTGTAACATGCACACCACCAGCCCAATCAGTGGCTACCGCTACACAGATAGGCGTGTGACTGACATCACTTTACTGAACCAATCAGTCCATAAATGGGCGTGTTGGGTCACTTCAGTACGCTTTGATCCAAGGCAAAGGTGGTCTGAAAAAAGGGGTCAGGTTGGCCCTGAAAAAGGTAAATGGAAATGCACCAGAACAGGTCTGAATTTACCTGTTCGGTACCTAACCGACCCTAGTGGAAAAGGGGCATAGCCTACATACTGTAGATGTTTTCCTGCTTCAAAACACTTGATTTAAATTATTCTTCTAGACAATTATCTTCTCATTCATGGAGCTTCATCAATTAATACTCCATTTAAATTGAGTATTGTTAGTGTCTTTGTCTAACCTGTTGGCATATGAGATGTTTTGGTCACATGTCTGAAGGTATGGATTGATGTGAAACTGTAAAGAGACTAGACTCAGGGCTGCATTGTGGGTTCTAGAGAGTTGAAACCTGATGTCCCCCACCTCTGTTTAAATATCACCTCTTTTTCACTATGGTGTCTTCTTTGACTCCTCTCTTCAACTACTGATCAAGAGTCTCCTTTATCCTTTAGGTGTAGGTTAAAGCAGGGACAACTTCTCAGGTCAAGACTCTGCAGCTGCTGCCATCAAACTGAAAGTGAGCTAATATTTTCTATGAAATGGTAAAACATCTTTGCTCCAACATTTGATGTTATTTGTGATCCATTGGGGAAAAACAAGGCTTTATAAGATTTGAAAGTTATTACATTCTGGGTTATTTTAGTGTTTTACATAGCATCGCGTCTTTGGTTCTGAGGTTGTATATGGTTGTAGTCGTGCAGAGAAGCATCTGCTGTCTTGTCTGACTTAGTAACCCTGAGTGAGAGAGTGTGAAAGAACATAAGCAGCAAAGGGTATGTGTGTGAACGAAAAAAAGATGGCCAGGGTCGAAGGTTAAAACATTTAACATTGTCTGCTGCAACACCCCGTGGAGATTTTCTTGCTGCAAGCTGGACAAATGAAGTATCCTGTTCTGTTTAGATGTACTTTTTACATGCAAGCATCACTTTTTCTCAAACAATCACAACTTAGACAACAAAGTGTTGTAGTTCTTTTCTAAAATCTAAAGAGTGTTTAGGGATTTGACTGCAGCAATCATAGCCCTTTTGGTTACCATCTCTCTTGCATGCAGAGGCATCCACCTTTTTTAGGCATGCTGGGGTCCACTGAAGCATGACAGCTTTTCAAACAAGCAGTTTTAGGGAGGACTTGCACTGAATGCTGCTGTAAAAATAGGACTTTTCAGACTCCCACTGCAATCGTTGGGATTTGCAGTCTCTTTAGAGAAATTATACTGCCAGCCAAAAAGGACCAGTTTCCCTTCAGTTTACTTATTTTTTTAATAACGTGCCCCACAAAAGATTTAGAGTATTCTGTGAGGATGAATAGATCACTTATGTTATGACAGACGTAACTTTAAGTAATAAAAATTTGGGGGAAGTGACGAGAGGAGGAAAAGAGGTGAGGAGAGGAGAGATGTTAGGTAAGCAGGTGACAGCAGTTGCCTCCAGCTGTGAACGGAGTGCGCCCAGAAACAGCCTGACAGGGCCTGCTGGGGAAATGAGTCTTCTGTGGGAATAAATCCGACAAGCACACACACACACACACATGCACACACACACACACACACACACACACACACACAAAGAAGCATCTTCTGCACAAAAAGACACATACATAGGCAGACTGAACAACAGTACAAAAAGGCTCCCAAGGCACAAGACTCAGAGAGGAAATACATCATTATACAGGAAGGAATGCATCACCTGCAGAGCTCCCAGATTCCAATAAGACAACAGGAAAAGGTGAAGCTGCTTATGCATGCAAATGCTTCCTAATGATTATCCAGTAATACCGCATCTTAAATACAATAATGATGATGCAAATCATTCGTGAAACAGATATGTTAATCAATATTGTAATAAAGGCATTTTAAAACAAGAAAAATAATTATGTAAGAACCCTAATACAGTCGATAAACTACCATAATAAGCATAACAGCATTAGGTAAAAGGATGTGGGGGGGTATTGTTTGTGTGTTAGCAGATAGCGTGTAGTATGTGATGTCTGCTGACAGACTTGTTTCTGTGGGAGTTGTTGTCATCACACAACAGGTCTAAACAAAAACTAACACACATAAACACCCATCACCGCGCCCTTAATTCCTCTGTGCATCTTCCGGTGGGGCGTTTCTATCATGAGGGAAAAAAAATTATTATGATGTTTTGTTACATGATGCCACTTAAAACATTAACCAAACCAATTCCAGCACTTCTTTTAGTTCAAAAATACATGAACCTCCATGTATAAATGATGCTACTATAAATGTTGGAGAGCTTGGGAAGTTGAGATTCACCACTGTCAGGTGGTGCAATCTACTTCAGTTCATGGATAGTTCATTTGTCCGCTGAGCAACGGTTTGGTGTCTTCAGAGACCGGTTTTTACTATCTCTAAATAAACATTGGAATAATTGCATTTCCATAAATCGAGGAATAATTACTGGAAAGACCAAAAACAAGAAAAGAAACTACTGTTGCTTTCTGCTAATAGGTCCCTTCAGGCACTGGGCTCCACTGTGATGTTTTCTCACACCTACACTGACACAAATTATGTTAAACATTTGTATTCGTTAAAAATAGCTGCATGTTTTATGGATCTCAACAGCTTTACTTGCATTACAGGGACTAGAGACCATAAAACCCAAATTTAAAACAGCATTTAATCAAATTTATAAACTAAATTGCATCACAGTAAAAGAACTAAACTTGCAAAGTGTTCATATTTGGGTCAAATTACTTCTCTTGGCTGCATTTAATCCAAAAGTTATCTACCAGCTGAAATATTACATTAAAATAACTTTTACACAATGATTTGATATTCATTCATAACCTTACCGCTGAATCTGGATATAACCTGTGAGTAAAGCAGTCAGAACTAGATAAGCAATGAAGCACGCCATATTAAAACAATTATCCTCAAACCTGTATAAGCGCTTTTTGAATTGTTTTATGATGAATCTAAACGGAAACTTAATTACGAGTTAAATTAAAATTACCAATTAAAAGCCGAGCTATTAACATTTTTCACTAAAACGGCCTATCATTAGTATTGTAATTAATTAAAGCTTTGTATCATATTCAGGAGGGTTATTTGACTCATCATTAACACACCGCTACCTACAAATGTGTGTATTCGCTCATTACAAAGCCATATCATTAGCCTACTTGAGTTGAAGATGTGACATAAAGATAATTTACGACCGATATCTAAATCGGTCTCCTTTTTACTTGCAGGATGAGTAATTCTGAAGGGACTCAAGATACTCTAGGTCCAATTACATTAAAATATTTAAATTAACAATTAACCCAAACAGTAAAGCTTAGTTTCAGTTCATTTTAGTTACTATAATTTGATGTATTTTAGTCTATGGTGATAAAAACCTTGTGTTATTAGTAAAAAAATATGAACTTCAGCTCTCACCGCTACAGTGTTTCAGTGTTGGCCTTTCCACATCATTTTGACCTACCTTCAAATTTCACAGCAGCTTCCTATGTATTCTCCCCACAGAGCAGCAGACAGTCATTAAGGGCATCAGTATCTGCCACAAGGACGACCTGACAGGGACAGACTGTGGCTGTCAACGGGGAGTGAACTTTGACCGACTTCACCGTTTGTATGTCCACCAAGCTATCCTCCTCCTGCGTGTGCATCCGCCCATCCATTTCAGCCTTCCTCCCACATGTAATAAAATACCTCCTCCTGTACAAGCAGCAATGTGTGTTTCTTTACATAGAAAACACACGTCATACACCAACACAGCACCAGCACAAACTCTCTCTCTTCGGTAATTTCTTGTAATGCATCAGAGAGAATCTGTGTGTGTGCATGGGGGGGGGCACTTCAGTGTTTGTGTGTATTTGTGGTCACACCCTCAGGGTAACACATGCTATCTTGGTGTGCCCAGCATATTTTTATACTTTAATAAGCTTTGTGTGCGCGTGTGTGAGTTTGTGCACACACACAAACTCTTTCCTATTCAACATGCTCAAGTCATGTCTACTTTTAATCATCCCTGAAATAATGAAGAGGCTTCGGAGGACTGACAGATTGTGCAAGCGCGTGTGTGTATGTGTGCACGTTTATATGTCTGTGTGTGAGTGTGTGTTTGTGTGACGGAAACATGCAAAGTGCCAGGATTCGGCAGAAATCTCATTTCTCCCAAATGTCACCTTCTAAATATGCGAAGAACTCAGGTGATTGTTTTGTTCCTATTGTATAGGGCTTTAAGCAAAAACCTTTATATATATATATATATATACATATATTTGCAATGCTTCAAGTTCGCTTTAAGCGATCCATTAGGATTCTATCACCATTTCAAAGAATGGAACAAATAAAGAGTTTATTCAATAAGTAGAGGAATGAAAGACAAACTGAACATCTACACAGTAATCAGGTACTAATATCATGTCTTTCCAACCGGAAAACCTGCATTCAGTATTTTTATACTCAGTTTTGATGAATTATGATTGAACCTATTACACTTGTGACACCATTCTATAAATGCAGATTTGCACAACCCTCCGAGGAAAAGCATTACAGCTTTATATAAAAATCAGTTATGGATCCACAAGGCCCCCTTGAACAGCTGAAACAGCTATCTGGAGTGCAGTCTCTCTTTCTTCTAATTTGCTTGAGAAAATTAACTTTTCTTTCAATTTAACAAGCCTGTTGATAGGAGCAACAGCTCAATGCTTTCTAAAAATCATAGCAGGGAAACTCAGATTTGAAATATATCTCTAGATTTGGTTTGGTGGCAAATTAAAACACAGTATTTAAATGACAATCTGTCTTCCCTGCTTTTTGGGGGGAAAGCCCACACAAGAGATTGACTGAGCTGTGCCCTGTAAGGAGCCATATTTTATAATGGATGCCTGTAACAAATACGCAACGGACGGGCGTTCACAAAAACACAGTGGGGGTAGTGGAGAAGGAGAAGATGAAGGAGGAAAGAGGGGAGATGACAGATGTGGGATGAAAGAAAGGTAGTGATTACAAATTCATCATAGGACGAGGTCAGCAGGAGGAGGTGGGAGGAATGTACAATAGGTTCTTGTAGAAGGATGTGAATGAATAGAAAAAAAACTTGCATGTGGAATATGGATATGTAAAACACTGAACATGCAATTTAGAAACATGCTAAATGTCATTACTTGACAAGGAACCTCCCTGTGTTGATCTTCATGTGAATCTACAGCAGCATCTTTTATACTAATAACAAAGGTAACGCTCCTGAGGCTGTATTCACACCTGATAGTCTGGTGGACTCAGTTCGATTGGGGACCAAAATTGCAACATTGTTGCTGTTTTTAGTTGGTGTGGTTTGGATTGACACTGCACTCTATGAAACGGACTAAGCTTAAGTGCATGTGTTCATCCCCGCTTGTGGTGGCGCTGTAGAGTTACTGCACTTCCTGGCGCTGCCACGGGAAAGTGAAACATAAATACACATGTAGTAGCAGCAGATTCTGGTGGTTTTGGGATCTTTTGTTTTTGGAGAATGTACCAGATCAATATTCTGCAGCAGTGGGTTCAGGATGAGCAGATAACGAGGCAGAGAACTACACGAGACGGCTACACAATATAGTCTGTTTCCTGCTTTTGGTGCGCTCTCAGTGCGGTTGCGTTCACACATGCAATCGAACCGCACCGGAGTTTGTTACAATCGAACCGAGACCCACGTTTTTAGGCGGACCAGTGTTTGATTGTTTGGTCCGAATCAGAGTTCAGTTGCCCGTTCACACCTCCCAAAACAAACCGGACATTCCGTGCAAATGAACTAGAATTTGATTCAAGCGGACTAAACAGGGCTGGTGTGAATGCACCCTAAATAACATTTCTGACATTTTTTAAAAATATTTTAACACGACAGTGCAAAGATTTGTAAGGTACAAAATCTGAGCTTGAGAGGATAAAGTGAATAAAAACGAAAGAAAAGCAACAAAAAAAGTTCATTTTCTATTGGGTTGTATTGAAACGTTCTCACCATTAATATATTACTTGATATCCTTGATAAAGTTTGAATAATCTCTTTTAGGAGTACTAGAGATTAGCTCTGACTGAACTGACATGCTAATGACTAGTCACCGAGGCGCCAAGAATAAAATAGACTGCTGTCGTCCTAAAACAGTTCAAATATAAAATATTTTATTGCGGTTAATGCCAATCCTACTTTGGGAACCTTTGCATTACCACCAGTTTTGCATTCCAAACTTATTCTGGCAGAAATATTTAAATATTCTTGATGAAATTGGCCCAGACTGCATTGGATGTGCTAAAGCTGCGGCTGCTACTACAAATTGCTCTTATAAATAGACATAGAATCCTAAATAAACTGAGCGTAATGTGAAATTGACAGCAATGGAAAGCTTTAAAAAATCGTGCTTTACTAAATCAACATGAGACTTTTGAGACTGGATTTGTTTTGAAATCGCAGCAACTCCCTTTCATTTTTTTCTTGTTTAAACTAGCCGTTAGTTTGTTATTTCGATCAAAATGTATCTCCATTCCCCCAAACTTAAGTCATTCAATGAGAAATCAACAGCTAAGATATTATTGTTTATCATTTTTCCTCCAAACACAGTTTTAAAAGATCTGAACTGTTTGGAAAATTTAGAAAAACAAAAAATGCTTTCACATTTAAGCAGCTACTTCATATAATTGCATCTGCTCTTAGAGGCAAAAATTAACCCAGGAATTGCAACTACTGTGTGGGAAACGAATGCAGCTTCGTTCACCGTTATGATGAAATTAACAGACAGTATTTGCAACACATTGTTCACACACAGCCAGGTACATTTCACTCCTACTGTCACTGCCATCTCTTTTTTTACACTAGCACAAAAGGAACTGGTCCTGCAGGTGAGACTGGTTTCATGGTTTATGATGAATTAATGAGAGAAAAGTCTTAATACACTGACCAAAGAGTTGTTGAGATAAACGAGGTCTTCATTGAGCAGATTTAACAGACCAGAAAAAGCAGTCAAATCAAGAGTTTGTTAGATATTCAAGAAAATGTCCAAATGATCTAAAGATTCTCTCTTTAGAGAAGAAAATTAGAACATCATAACCCCATAAGTGAAACATAATTAAGGCCAAATCCCACCATAAGCTTGCAAGCTTGCATGGCCACTAATTGAGTTTATCAATAATGTAACTGCTGATATAAGCAGCTGTGCAGACAGTGTAGATGGATAATCACACTGAAAATAATAATTGGAAATAAAAATACCCTCAACACCAAGACATTTCACAGGAAGTTGTTGGATCCTAAATCCAACTAAGCATGGTTTTCACTTACCGAGTTCAAAACTGCTCTCAGAAATAAGCAGCAACTGAAGTCGGCTCAAGCAAAGCCCCGGCAAAGCATCTCCAGAGGGAAAACAACATCTGGTGATGTCCGTGCAGCTACTGACTGAGAAAGGCTACATATGGAAAAACTCTGGCAAGGGCTAAAGGGACTACATCCAATAAATAAATAAATAAATAGTTCATGTGGTAATAAGGTGATAGAAATAGCTTTTTTTGTCCATACATACATAGAGAATCATCCCTGTTCTTCTAAGCTCTAGAGATTTATTTTTTCAGCAAAAAAATAAATAAAAATCATGAAAATTCTCCAGTTTTGTGATTCGCTGTTCAATTTTCAACAGCATCTTTGACCAAAATCAACACAATCATAGCTGCATTTAACAGAATGTGTCTAAAAATGGGATGGTGGATGCAATTAGATATGAAAAATGACACCATATGTATGTGCTTAAGGTCTGGTGTCATTGCAAATTCCCATTTGTGCGTGTAGGATTGGAAGTTATGGGGATGGGAGAAGGGTGGGGGTGTGGAGGTGGGGGTGGGTAACGATTTCTATTTAAGTATATCAATGATGTGAGGTTATGTGAATAGAAGTCAAGCGAGACGGATGGAGAGAGGATGGAGTTCCAGTACCATCCAAATGAACATAATACGACATATGAGAAATGTGTGATGACAGAGGTGAGACGCCACTAATATCAAAGCCACATGTTAACTGACTTGTGTTATGTCCATACTACCCAACCCCCCCCCCCAGCCCATCATGAATGCCCGACTTCCTCAGTCTCATCTCCTCTGTCCTGTCTCACTATGAGCTCAAGTATTCTTTTATGATCAAGAGGCTGACTCTGTAGCAGACACATCTTCCTCCCCGAGAAACCAGCCGTAAGCCACAGGATTAAACGTGCATTATAGAGCCTGGGCTGTGCTAACGTTCAGTGTCAGAGTGCTCACCAGACTCAGAGTGTACACAGTGTGCTAATAGTACAAATATACAACTTATGAAGGGGGAGGGGGTGTTGCTTTGAAGCTCACTGATACAAACAAAAGAAATCAGTAGTATCAGAATTTCAGCGGACAGTAAATGACTGAAATGTTAAACCAGTAACTAACTCTGATAAATGATCAGTGCTAGCATATTAATGAAGGACATCAATCAATGACCTCTAATCAGTATCAGGGTTGTCAACCGCTACAAACAATTTGTGATATTCAGTGGTTCTGTCTTAAACTTAGTTTAAACACCATTCCACTTCGTGCAATTTAACACTGATGACTAGCATTAAATTACCGGACGTTAGCTAGCAGCGGAAGATGACCGATAAATTTCCATTTAGCCATGTTGCATGAACAAAGCCCTATGTTTCTGTGGCTCGTCAATATGAATTAAATCCTCTATTTTTATCCTTCGGGGGTTAATTGGGTGGTACGATGCCGGAGCCTTCAGCAGAAATGGGGACAATCCCTCACACTCCCCGCTGATGGCCGGTGGTAGATTACCTGGCTGTCTAATTGATAATTAGTCGCAAGACGATTGATAAATGTTATGATTAAGACGCGCTGAGAATAATTCACTGCCAGTAAAACTCAGATGAAATTATATCTTACAGATGCTGCCGGGACAGAGCTCGCATAGAAATCTGACCGCTAACATGCAGGTTGAGAGGTCGAACGCAGCTCCCATTCTCAGTCTGACAGCTTAAATGTGGCTCAGAATACATTTAGGTGGAAGACGTGGTGGAAAATGAAAAATGCGTGTGGAGTTTTTTGTCGCCCCTCGTGTCTATGTGCACATGTGTGATTTGGCATGTTTAGTGAGTAAATTAAGTCTCTGGAGCTTGAGGACAAATGTGACAAGAAATAAGCATAGGGGTGGGAAGGGGGGGGGGGGTGGACAAGTGCAGCAAAGAAAAACTAAGCAGAATAGGAAAATAAAGAAGCAGGGAACAAATAAAGGGAATAGAGGAGAAGCAGAGTAAAGCTGAGCAAAGCTGGGGGTTGGTGAGACGAGGAGCTGAGCAATTTTTCACAATATGACAAAGTGGAGGAAAAAAAACACTTAGGGCATAAAATTTATCCTGATTTAACATCAAGAGTAACATTCTCATTATAGGGTGAATACACAAACAAGATCCCCTGTTCATCAACTCTCTTCAGAGATGACCTGTTGGATTCATTTTACAGCACTTTGAGAACTCCCTAGATAATTAAAACCCCAAATCGTGACTGAGGTGCCACCACTTAGAAAATATTACAGCATCTTTGTGTCAAATGTGTTAAACCAAATTGAGATATTAATGATTTTAGTCCACAGACTACATCAGCATGCTGCTTATTCATTATTTTACCATCCAGATTGCTTTTTAGAATAAAAACAAAGGTCCGTGCTGTGATTGGTTACCTGCCAATGGCCAGTAGAGGAAACTAATTTAGTAGCCATGGCCAAAATAGAACAGCATTTGGCTGATGGCTGGTTTTAATTATCTTTCCTCATTTCAAAACCTTAGTCCCTAAAATGTCATCATGTATTTTTCACTTATTTACACATCTAATTACCTTTTCAGTTTGGCGTCCATACAGTTAAAAAAGTTAGTTCTATTGAAATGAACAGTTTAGTAGATCATTAATTTTCTGAAGACTTCCTCGTCCAATCAGAAGGTGATTCCCCACCTTTCAGGTTTGGTCAAACATCCTATAACTCTTATCTGTGAAACAAAGCGAATCAAAAGAATATTTTGCAATAGGTGACAAAAGACCCAATGTTTCCGACATTTGTACATTCTGCACTGGTGTACAACCATGTGTCTCCACCCGATGTTCCCTGAGTCGATTTGTTTAATCGCTGTAGAAATCCATAGCTTTTTTTGCTCTGTCAGCCTACACACAATCTCTCTGCACTGGAGGATCATGCAGACTTTACAATGACAAATTGTTCTCAATAGCTTCTACGCTTTCCTTTGCTTTCTCCCTAGCTTTTAAGTCTCAGTCTCCTCGTTTTCTGCTGGCTAACTGATTGTCTGACAAAATTGGCCTCATGACAACTGAAAAAAAAAAACTTTTGCTGTCGTCTCTCACAACCTTTTCACTTCTTGTTTCCTCCCATTCTGAGATGCATCATTCTAATTCCAATCTCTCTATCATTTCCTTCCTCTACTTCATTCTCCTCTCCATTTCAAGATGGCTGCTTAGTTTATTCTAAAACACATGACTCACCAATGTGTGATGTATATACACATGTGTTTTTGCCCACTCAAAAGTGTGTTCGACACCACTCGTTCTCACTTCCAACTCATTGCATATGGAGATTTCATCATGACAACTTTATGGAAACTTGCAATCCACAGAGTGGCCTTTAAGGGTCATTTTGTTGTATGCAGTCAACTTAAAGATTTCTGTTTCAGTCCTGGACAATCAGCTTTGATCTTGTAACCAAATGTTCCCTGGCAGGTCAAGTCTTACATGAGTTTTACTGCAAACACCTAACCCGACAGTAACCACATGAAAAAGTCTGGGTTTTTTTATATTCCACAAGACTTTTCAGTGCCTAAACTCACAGTGAAAAGCAAGGAGATCTTATTTTGTAGAGAAAGGGAGAAATATATGAAAGAGAATAAATGGCCATGGCGTTTGAGATTTGGGAATAAAATGCTGTGTAAGGCTTGGGCCTCATCACTATAAACAACTCACGTTCACACACCCACACACACACCAGGCAAACACACTCCCGAACACACTTTGGTATAAGCAACTCACGTTCGCTGCCACAGCCCAAGAGCTACCGCAAGAATATTTATTGGCTACTAGCTCAATGGCTGTATTGAAGAGAAGGATGGGGGGTGAAAGAGGGACGGGGGGGTGTAGGATGCACAGAAAGAAACCAAACTGAAGAGGAGAGAACGAGGAAAGAAGGAAAGAGGCTGTTGCCGCTTCTTCTGCCCTGTCTTATGCCTCCATCCTCCCTGTAAGCCAAATTCTTTCCCTGTTTCCCGCCGCATCACAAGCCGCACATACATCCGCGCGCGCGCACCTTCTGTCTCACTCGCACCGACACCTCTCAGACGTCCTCGCGCGCGTGCGGACACATTCGCCAACACACACGCACGAAGAGGAAGAAAAAGAAACAGAAAAAAGTAGCTATCACTCAAACTGAGATTGAGCACGTGAAAGGGGGGCATTTGTGTCACAGCTTGAGCAGGACACAGTCATGTATGAGTGTGTTTGAGAGTGTATATGTTTAGGGGGGGTGTCGCATCCTCTTACCTTGCGCGCGCGAAGAGAGCGAGCACAGAACAAGACCCCACAGAAAACAGCGCATCACCGTCATTCCTCCGTCCGTCATCCTCTCGTTCATCCCTCTCATCCTCCTCTTCGTCGTCATCCTCTCCATCCTCCGCGACGAGAGGCGCGCGAGACAGCGTTCCGTGCCGCTATTAGCAATATGATTTGCATCAATACATCTTCCGCGAGCCGTGCGCGAGCCCTCTAAGCTCTCACCGGGCCGCATGCTGCTTCACATCCAGAAAACGGAGGGGGACAGAGAGAGAGGGGGAGAGAGAGAGGGAGAGAGAAAAAGAGAGAGAGGGGACAGAGAGAGGGAGGGAGAGAAAAGAGAGAGGGGTGAGAGAAGGCAAACGCGTGCGTTTTCTTTGCCTCCTCCTTCTAACATAGACTAGATAAATCCCTCACATCCGAAAGATAAATTCAGTGAACATCCACAGGGTGGAAAGAGACGCAGGGGAGGCAGGAGGGACGGGCGCACAGGTTGTCTCTCTGCTGCCGACGGTTACCGTCAGTATATACGTGTTCCCTTCAGTTCCATTGCAAAAAAGTGACAGAGTGGGACGGAGAGCTTTAAATCCACACTTCCCTTAGTCTGCATCCCATCTTCATTCTGAAATCTCCTTACTCCCCCCCATTCCTGGTCGTTCTGAAGTGTGCGTCTCCACTGCCGTCTTGAAGAAGAAAGAAAAAATCCCTCAGCTCCTCTGTGGATTCCCTTCTACTACTGGAATCTCACAAATGGACAGATACTACTTGTAACGGAGCTTCTTTCTCTCCCTGACCGGTTAATCCTCCTCACATCCTCCTCCTCTGACTCGTGCGTCCGATTCGTCTTCTTTCTCCCCCACGTTTCTGTCCTTTTCTCTTCTCACAAACTGGGAGGAAAAGTCTGCATCTTTAGTCCTTCCCCCCTCCCTACAAACAGAGAAATTTATTATTCTCACGACTCTCTCATTCGTCTGGCTTCTTTCCTTACATGCGTCGCAAATCAATCCTTTTTTCTTGGTTTTCTTACCAAATTAAAGCTTGTTCTTTCAGTTAGGACAGTCCTTTAGTTTTCTCTCGTGATCAAACGAGATAGATCTTTTTTTTTCTTTTAGAAAGATCCCGGTTTGTTTGTGGTCAGAAACCAGATGAGACGTGCATCCTTTCCTCAGCGCGCAGCACTCTCCTCTCCCGGTGAAGCAGGTTGGTGCGTC
This sequence comes from Pachypanchax playfairii, assembly GCA_006937955.1. Taxonomy (NCBI): domain Eukaryota; kingdom Metazoa; phylum Chordata; class Actinopteri; order Cyprinodontiformes; family Aplocheilidae; genus Pachypanchax; species Pachypanchax playfairii. Next base: position 2,382,606 of record SSNP01000031.1, read on the forward strand.
TCTTCTCTCTGCCCACCGCTACAGAGATGCTGCTGCCTTCAAGAGCTGTTTGGACTCTGAGCTCCCGCTCCCGCGTCAACTCACGTGGTCTCAGGTCTCATCTAAAATAAGTCTTCAGTAAAACTGTTTCGCGGTTTAGATACGCGCAACCGATGAAGTTATCTTTACTGTCAGATGGAAACGAGTGAATGCGTCGCCTTCCACTGACAGCTGTGGAATTCTTGTTCGTCAAAACCCAATGTGGGAATTTGTCCAAAAGAGTTCAGGGAAAAAAGGATAAAGAATGACAGAACGTGCACCTGAAAGCCAGATCTGGACTGAAAGGGAACTCCCTTATGTAGGTTTCTGCATTTGAGTCACATGGACCAACCAGTAATAAACATCCCTCTCTCCATCTGTCTTTTGCTTTAAAATCAATACCAAATGGGAAAAAGTGTTTTTCAACAGAAAAAAAAAAATCATAAATTACTCGCCCATTTAAGTGGCACTGAAGCCTTTTAAACATTTGACAGCTTTTTATTTTCCTTTTTGCTAATTCTTTGAGTAGGTTGAGAAGAACTTTTGACACATGTTGAGTCATTTTTTGCCATTAGTTTAACACATCTGTCTGTGGGAAAATCAAGGTTATAAGTGCATTTAAATATGTATTCTTTGGATTGATTGTGGGTTTGGACTTGGGGAGTAAATGACATTTTAATGGTTAATGTCAATAGAAAATTGTGCTGGTTGAGGGTCAAATTATGTCAAAAATGCTTGAAAGATTAAAAAAATTGGTTCCGTCAAACACTATAAGTATGGGTATGAGGTATTGTATATTTTGGGCAGAAAATTGTACATATATCAGGAATGTATATTCAGTAATGTAACAGGTTATAATTTGGGTATCACTTATCTAAACAGTTTAACTGTTTAAAGTCCCTTCAGATCTTTTGATGATAAATCAATTATACCACAAATTTATTGGATCCCTTTAAAAATGTACATCAAACGACACACGCAACAACAAAAAAAGAGTCAACTGCCTATTTTCACACCTAATCTAATATATTATCTCATATTTTATCGTTTAGGTACTTGAAATAAACTATATTTGTTCTAAATATTGAATTATGCTTGTATTTTCTATGAGTTCTAAAAAATAATTCAATCATGAAGATTTTAGAGCATATGATTGTTATTAAATTCATTGACAACAAACTGGTCAAATGTTGCTTTATAACTCACAGTACAAATACATTCCCTTTTCTCAAATATCCTGGGAAATACAACCCTCACACAGTCTCACATCATAACACTTAAGTATGCCGCATCAGCCACTTCTCCCACTGACAATTTCAAGGTGAGTAAAGTTTAATACATGCAAGATTTCTTTCTCAAAACATCCAATAAGGAAGAAGGAAGGGAATCAGTGTAAAAAAATATAACTCCATATCTGTAAGTAGAGGCAAATATTTGCACAATGTTGGATTCAAGAAAATACGATTTCAAACTTGGTAAGTCAAAGCTTTATTTGAACAAATGAATGTGCTTTCCAGGTATGTAAATTTCACACAAATCCATATTTTATTTCCTGTTGAGAAACGGCATCCCATCATCGTTTCCTGCTGAATGGCGTGTGTTTTTTGTGGTTCCTCCAAGGTTATAAACAGGTCGTGTTCAGACTTGAGAGTGTGTTTATTCCTTGAATCCTGAGGTTGTTTAAATTGAGAGGGCTGGGGGGTTGAAGGTGGGGTATTTGGGGGCAGTTTAACAGAACCTTTCACTGGTTTGCTACATTTTCCTATAGCTTTGATTAATGTAATTAGATAAAACACTATATATATATATTTGGAGCTACACTGATTTATTGCTAAATAAAAAACAAAATGCTAAGTGTATGGTCCAGGACCTTTACCAGGAGTCTAAAATTATTATTAAAATACAATATTTTTTAAAGAAATTATGTCATTTTACTATTGCATACTGTGAGAAAATAATTACATAAAATACACCAAAAGAAATCACCATATTGAGTTCTTATTTTAAGAGAAATGTGAGATTTTGATGGGTTTCAAAACGAGCCTCAGTTTAAAGACTCCCCTAAGCAAATTTTGCATATGTCATTTAAAAATCTTTCACATTATTGGTCAGTTTCATTCCCTTCAGTCACAATAAAAAAGATTAAAAAGTATAAAATTAATGGTGCTTCTGATTTCCTGATGATCCATTCTCAACCTGAACGCAGCTTCAGTGTGATCCACAGAATTTTGATGTCTGCTGAAGGGTTGTGGGAGCAACGGATGTGTTTTTTTTCTCAGTCAGTTTAGAGAATTTCTGCACGGCAAGTGAATATCCTTGATGGTTGGAATGTATATATGATAATGTTAAAGAGAAAGTGTGTAAGTGTGTCTGTGTATAACATGTTTATGCATTTGTGAAACCTGTTCACGTTCCCTTAAAGCCCTCTTCTGCCATCTACAGGCACACACTCTCTCCCTCTTCTTCTATTGGTTCCTCTTCATCAAAAATCCAGACTTAATCACTCTGGCATCATCTAAATATTTATTATGCAACCTGCATCCTCGTAACTTTTCTTGAACACTTCACATTGTGTCTACATGCAGCTACAGAACTTCCTGTGTGCTAGAAAAAAAATCTGCTTGCAGATTTCCCTCCTTCAGCTTCTACGTCTGTGCTGCTTTCAAAAATCAATAAGCTGTGTGTGAGGTTCATGTCCAAAGAGAGAGAGAGAGAGAGAGGAGAGAGATGAGGGAACAAGAGGGGAGAATGGCAGGGAAAAGGAGGAGCTTGGAGGAGAGGAGATCTATAGAAGTGTGGAGCAGAAAATCAGGAGAATAGTATAAAAGAAAGAAAGGGACCCAGGCCGTAACAAAGGGATGCAAGGAGAGAAAACGAGGCAATAAAACCAGAGAATAAACAAACTAACAAGAAAGGAAAGAACGGCAGAAAGCGAAAAAGATGGAGAAATGTTAAAAGAAAACACAGCCAACATGGAAATCGAGGAGATACAAGATGTAAAACATCCAGGTTAGAGATTCATAGATAGAGAATGACGAAGGAGGAGGAGATGGGAGGGGGACTGGAGTGGTGTCTGTGGCTCAAAAATAAATTGGAAATGTTAGTGAGAGACGTGAGGAAGGGGTGAAAGAGTAAGAGCAGGGATGAGGAGACATGAAGAGAGAAAACGCTGGAGAGTCTTGCATGAGTAATTCACTTTTTCCTCAATGGTTCGTTGCAATTGTGCCCCCAAAAAAGTAGACATGCTCAGCCGGCAGATGTAATATATTCCAGCATGCCCCAGAAACCCAGGAATCTAAAATTTGCACTCAGCTATAAGTTGAGTTTTAAAAGCTGATGTATCACAAGAAGGTGACCAGTTAAAAGCAAACCTGTCGACTTGCCTGGCTCAGTTCCTCACACGGAGAAAGCTCAGGTTCAAGAGAGGTTCCACATGAGAATACTATCGTTTCAATAGCCCATTTAATCGAATCCTTCATTCTGCGATCGCTGTAAACACAATGATCATTTTGTTTTTGATGATTGGACACGACGTATCCAGTTTGTTCAGATTCTGCAGCAAATGTCTGACAGGTTGGAAATTTCTCAGTCGTTTATCGTCCCCTTTTGTGATGATTGAGAATAGCACAATGAAACATGACAAATCTTTAACCACCTGTTTATAGATATCATGTTATTATGTTTGCCATGACTAAACTGCCCCGAGGTGATACGCAGCACATGCTACAGCAGGCGCAACCGGTACCTGCAGGGAAGAGAAGAGTCTTCTGTTTCTGTCCAATCAGAACTACTTTTTTTTTTAATTTACATTTAAACAAGGAATATAGTTAAAGACTGTTAACACAAGTTTCGTTACTGTCGAGCATATGTCTTATATTAATTTCATTCTAGAAATTAATCTGAGGAAGAATTCAAAGGTTTGACTCCATCTTGTAAATTAGATTTGTTACACTCAACCAGTGTGTGGCAGAATGATCATTTTGCTTCCCTAAGCCAGATGTCTTTGTGATTCCTTTCAAACACTTAGAAGTAGAATTTTCAAGGCTTCCTGAAGGTCTTTACATTTCTTATCTTTAAACAATACCTCCTCTTTCCTGTGATTGGCTGAAAAGTTTGCATGGTCAGCAATGTGACCTTAAAAAGTTTGAGGAAACTGTAAAAGTGGAGGACAAAGGAAAATGTGTCAGGGTTGAAAAATGAGAAGATCTGAAAATCTGACTCTCAAAATTTTAATCTAAAAGTTTTTCTGTTGGGGGGTGCATCTTGAAAAAGGCTGCTTGGTGGCACAGTTGGTACCTTGCTGCAATAGGTTTGAAAGTGGGCTTGGACCTTCCTGCGTGGAGTTTGCAGGTTCTCCCTATACATGCATGGGTTTTCTCCTGAGGGTTAATGGTTGTCCGTCTCTATGTGGTCCTGTGATGGACTGACAGGGTGTAACCGGATCTCTTACATTAGATAGGTAGCAGCTCCCTGCGACCCTCAGTCGGAACAAGCAGGTAAAGAAAATAACTGACTGATCTTGTAGACTGACTAGCAGTAAAAAAAGAATATCGTTAGATTCTAGGTTTTTTTTGTGCAAAATGTTCTTATTTTAAAAAACACACTGTTTTATCCTAGTTTGATGCCTTCTTAATAGTAAAGTCTTGGGCTTCACCCATATTACCCTCACTGATCATCGATGTCACCTCTCACATTGCCTTAGTTCAAAAATTCAATTGCACCGAGGCTAGCTTTACTCATATGATACTAGAATGTCGCCATTTAGAAAATGAGAATGTTCCAATTCACCTCATTTTTGTCCCATCAATTTTTGTCGATTGTGCTTGATCCTGGAGAAAGTTGAAGGTATGTTTTGTGTACAAAGAGCACCACCTAAAAACACCCTTTAAAACTGATTGGGCATGTTTTCTAGGTTCTAAACTTCATATTGCCTTCCACATGCAGGTTAGTCCGTCTTTGATGTTCACTTGATCTGACGAAAAAAATTAAGGGAAAGTTGATTTTTCAAATCTTCACTCAAATTCTTGCATCTGTTCAATAATAAAAAATGCCAAAATACGATAGATTATTATGTAAAAAAGTTAAATTAGTAACTTTATAATCAATTATTATCAACAATACTATTGGTGTACTAATATACAAGGGTGGGGTAATATTAGGGTATAGGGTACTACTAACAATAAATTAATTAATAATGTAATTGTGACAATTATGTGATTAATGTCCAATGCTTAATTCATTAAAACCAAGGCTTATTAATTTGACCTTTAAATTGCAATTATTCCTCAACTGCTGTATCATTTTTGAGGTTTCAAGAGCTCTATCTATTGAAACCAAAAATTGAAGTGGTTTTACAAACTTTGAAAATATGTCAAAGTTGCTATTAATAGATCAATGATTTGAAAATTAACGTATTCCTCTGAAAAACGGTAGGTAGGTCCCTTCTCTTAGTTCATGTACTAAACATGCTTAGTAATTAAAACATATATACACGACAAGCCAAAAAGTTTGGATACACTTTTTCGTTCAACTGGATGAGAAATTAAGAAAACACCACCTTGTAACTGGTACTAGAGAAACTAGCTGCCTTAAATTTGCTGCTGGTGCTATGTCACTGTCCCCTGCAAGAAAATGGACATGCTGGAGAAAACTCTGACTGTGATCTACAACAGCAGGATAATATCATCGACTTGCCAAGGGCAGGGAAATATGGAGCATGGGGGGGGGTCAATTTATTAGAAATCTAGCAAAGCAGGCATGACAGCTTTACTTTTTTCCTTTTTGTCAGAACATGTTTTCTCAACACACTAATAAGGTAACTGATTAATAAGATTTCCAATAATGCTCCTCGGTGCTGGAGGGCAGGAAGGCGGATGCCATCGACACAACTGAGTGATTTCCATTTTGCAAAATACATACACGAAAACGCACCAGCATTTGTGCCCACACACTTTACAACAGAAAGAATATTTGTTCATCAGCAGCTGACTGTTTACAAGCCATGTTGCTCATGGGGCATGTGTATGGTGAGAGACATATTGTGAAAGGTTGTGTGTGTGCGTGTGTGTTCAGAGGGTAATGTACTTGAGGAAGCAACATTACTGACTTAGCAATGAGGTGCCAGTGGCTATTGCAAGCAGACACACCCACAGATAAACACATACAAACACACACACAGCAGGTTTTGGCTCTGATTACTTTCACACATGGCATCAGAGTATTACCCATGGTTGTTGTGATGATGGATACAGATGCCAGAGATTGAAAATAGAAAGTGGGGAGAGATGAAATTGCAGCAACTGCCCTGCAAAATTCAGCCAAAAAGATGTAGCTCACAAATAAACAACTTTTATACTGGATTAAAGGCTACCATAGGATTTTACTACCTGACTTCAGCAGTGCTAAAGATTTAGACTCTGGGGATTCTGAAACTATGAGACTTTACTCATGAGATACTTGTTTATTATTTGTTAAAACAAGACTCCTTTTCAGAAATCAATCTCTGATAACGGCTGCTTTTCACAGAAGTTTTTCCTATTTTTGTGGTTAATATTTAAATAATAATAATAATTCAACTTTATTCATCTCACAATGGAGATATTAACTTCCGCATTTAACCCATCCCGAGGGAGAAGAGGGCTGCCTGTGTCATGGCGCCCAGGAGGCAGTTTGGGGTTCAGCATCTTGGCCAAGGATGCATCGACACATGGCCTGTTCGGGTCGGGGATCGAACCTCCAGCCTCTCAATCTGAGGTCAACCTCCTTCCCCTTTCGACCAAATCCATAAGGACGTGCACCAATAGAAATGTGGTGTTGTGAAAACCAAATTTGTTTTTACAAGGAACAAGTCCAGGTAGAAAACCCAGACATTGCTATCTACAGTGACACTTTCTAGCTCCTCGAGGGATATAGAGCCATTCTCAGGCTAGAAAGGATATAGAACCCCATCAATAAATTTTGGCATGCCACTGGGTCTGCGCTCATTAAAGAATGCCAAGAAAACCTCCAGTGGATGCCAGCAAGGAGGAATCCTTATCAGATGACCAAAGCACCACAGCTAATTCCTTCTGCTGGACAACAAGGTTCCTCACCCCAACTCCAATGCTGAGTCTCGTCACTCTACAGAAGATGATCATTTCCAACACTTGTATCTAGGATCTTATTCTTTTGGTGATAATCAAAATCTTGTGACCAAGATTAGGCTTGAAATGTAGCTGGACCAATCTGTTGAGAGCTTTTCCTTTTAACTTAGCTCCTTCTTCACCACAACAGACCCGTGTAATGCCCTCATTGCTGTAGAAGCTGCATCAGGTCACTGAGTTATAGTTTATTAAAAGGTGAAGTGTATCTTATTAAGTTGGCTAACTATTTCAAAAAGAACACAAAGATGCAATAGGTGATGAGTTCCTTGCTTAAAGATACTTTAACGTGTCAACTCCAAGAAAGAGAACAGAACAAGGAACCCACCACCTGTTCATACCAACCAGTGGTATTGTACATCTTGTTGGGGAATTTTGGGACTCAGCATGATCAACCCAAGAACTACTGTCCAGCACATTCACATGTTTCCCTGCTTGAACACGTGATTTGAGTGATTACGGTTCAGCAGACGCTTGTTAATTAGCCACTGATTGAAATCAACTGTGTTGAAACAGGGAAACATCTACAACATGCAGGATAGGAGTACTTGAGGACTGGCACTGAGAAACACTGCAGTCAAGTATAAATAATATATACAGTAGTATGCAAAGGGGTAATTTTCTCATACAGACCAAGAAATATATCAATGTCTTTCTGACAAGGTTTTACATCTTATGTATGTAGTCTCCATTTTCCAAGAATGCACCATGACACTATTTAGACTAGTACTGTATTTCCGATATTACACTTAAACTGTCACAAATGAAATAAGGGTTTCACAGAACCCAGCTTTTAATAAATCTGTGTTTCGAGTAGAATAAATTAGTTTAGGTTTGAACAGTCTAAGCATTGTAGCTTTCAGCTAGTGCTGATCAAAGATTGTCTATAAGGTAAAATTCAGAGGAATTACTCGAGTCAAATGTAGAATTCAAGTGTGCAGACAAAGTTGAGTGCACAGGGGATGCTGAGCAAGCAGAGACACACAGGTGTACGTTATCAAACATAGCACAGGCTGAGCAAGTGTGCATGAGAGTTGAGCGTGGAGCAAAGGGAGTGTTATTGTTTGCTCTAATTAGTATTGCACGATTTTCAAGAGTCCAGTTGCAAGCACACATCCCTCTGACTGCATACTCACCTCCGTGGCACAACAATCACACCATATGTAGACAGTTTTTTGGCAGCATAGCAGAGCTCATTGTTCTGCCGGGGGTAGCAGTTGGCATCATACAGATTTGCCTTAGGGGATGCATCTTTTGGATCTTAACTAGAAGACTAATATTAATAACTTAACCTGTCAGTACGTTCTTTGTTATACATCATTTTCATGAGGTTTTAAAACCTTTGCATACCAAAATCAGGCAAGTACAGTAGATGAGAGAAGAAAAAAGATGTATGAAATCATCTAATAAATGAGGCATCAACCACTCTAGCTGTCATTAGGTCAACTCCTTGACTGAGGAGATAAGCACTATGGAGCCTACAGAGTGATTGAAGGCACATAAATCACTGGTTATGGGCTAGAAGTGGTCCAACTCAAAGTAAACTATACCTTTTACAGATACTAGATGACTACACACTGTACGACTGTTCATAACAGGCTTTCAGACACTGTTGTATGAATCAGCATAGATTCTTAAACACATCACAATGGCAATTTTCTTAGTCCTCCGGTAAATATTCATCCATAAACACAATGATATATATGTCAAATAAACCTTTTTATCTAAAAACTCTTTTTTTACTCTTCTTGGATGAAGATTGCATTTTATCCATTTGACCAACTATTTTGTAAAGAACAAAAAGAGAAAAGTATCTGGTTTGTATTGAGGATACAATCAATCCTGACCACTTTTTTCAGAAATGCAGCCCCAAACATGATTCACTGTTGCCTGCAGATGTTATTGTACCACTCTCAATATTTCAAATTTAACCCATCAGTCCAGAACACCTGCTGCTTTTTTCTGCACATAAGTTCAAAGGTTTTTGTGTAAAGCTGATTTTCTTGGTCTTATCAGAAGCCAGAGTTCTGACCACAAGCCAGAAGAGAAGACCACCTCTCGTCATGGTCATGTTTCTCCAGATAATAGATGGTTGCACTTGAATTTTGTAGGTCTCTGCCAGTTCTGAACTGATAGTTTTGCTGGACATCTTCCAATTTCAAAGGAAAGGCTGTCTTTACTGCACTTAGATTTCTTGTCCAACCACTGTTGGTTTGGCCCTCTGGGATTCTTATTTCTTAGTGCATCTTCAAATAAGCTCAAACAGCACATGTTGAACCCCCGGTCTGCCTTGGAAATCTTTCCCTGGGAGAAACCTTGCTGATGTAGTGGAACTACTTTATGCTCAGAATGAAACAAAATTCCTCCACCTCACCTTGGTAGCAGAGTTTTGGCATTTTAAATCAGCTGTTTCTGATCCAGATACAGACTGAATTTCAACCAACAACTGAAAATGATCATCACCAGTTTGGTATACATGATAATTTGATCATACCATTACCGAGTCCTAAACTTTGTTCAACTCTGCCATGAAGAAGGAATGCTGTTTTAGGTAAACGGTGCTCACGCCACTAATATATTTTTCTTCATGTGGAATTTGTAATTTAATTACAATAGAACTTTATATTTGTTAACACATTCTTACTTTACATCACTTTTCCCTCATAAAGTTGTAAATTCTTACCCATCTGAAGTGCAGTGATGTGTTGTGTGGTTTATAGGAGACAAAGCAGATATCGCCCCTAGCTATCAGTTCCCATTACTTTCAGATGGTAGTTATTTGGATGCGGTCTACTACACTATTTTGTGCCTCGTGTGTGCACAGTCATGGGCCTTTTATGTGAGTAATTTCTAATAAAGCAATGATAGATTGGGCTTTGCAGCCATTCTGAGAGAGATGAACTGAATCAGAGCTTTGCAATGCCTTCTCTGATACTATCTGGTTGATTCTTTGTCTTTGAATCTCTACTTTACCCTTATTTCAGTCTCCCAAAGTGCCTACAGGAAAGGAGGCATCTTCTAAAGCGGTTATTTACTCACATCTCATTCTTTTTTTTCTTTTCAATACCTTTTTTACTTACTACAATATTAGAACAGAACATAAACACAACCTCAGTGACACATGCACTTACACGCAGTCAGGGCATTTTAGGGCAGTAAATCCAGCCCCAACTGAGAGGCTGTCACCAGCCACACCAGAGAAATAAGGAGAGCTTATGAGTGTGTATGTGCAAGCATGTAAACTATCTGTGATGTTGTGTGTTTGGGGATGATAAGGGTTGAATTTATGGCTTTCAGTTTAATGAAGTGAACAATGAGGTTGCATAAAAAATCATCAGAGGAGAGAAAGCGAGTCAGAGAAGGAGCGGTTAGCAGTAATGGAGTATTGCTATTTGTTTCTAGCAGAAATTATAGGGAAGAGATAGAAGTTGGTGGTTCAGTCATCTTATGTTCATCAGCTGAGGCAGAATGTAAGTGCCCAATAAGTTAAAACTGATATTTTTTTTCACAATTTCGAGTCTCATGAGAAAAGATTCGTTCATTTTACAACATTAAACTAACAGGTCTCTTAAAAAAAAAATCACAATTTTGTCTGGAGATAAATAAAGTATTTGTCTATCCATCCATCTACATCTTTCACATTATTTTACACTCGTTTTATTTGGGGTCACAAAACCTGATTTTTTTTATCTAAATTATGAAGTGAAACTGTAACCTTCAGGACATTTTTCCTCTGTAAAGTTTGATTTTATTTTAGTTTATTTGGAATAAAGCAACTACCTCAACCATGTGAGAAAATGTATTAAAAATTAAAAGAAACTCTGTGCTAACAAAGCCACACTGAGCAGAACTTTTGTGCAACATTTTTGTGCAGCTTTTGATTTTATCCACAAACTGTACGACAGTTTCTTGCATATGCATTATTCTGTCATGCTGATATGTGGTTATATGTATATAAAACATCCCAAACTACCTAAAATTGCTTGTGTGAAAGTTCCTATAACTCTAGATTTCTATACAACCATATTTTGTGCACACACAAACCAAAGCAGTATAACTTTAACTTTTTCTGCTTGAAGGGATGCAGCAATGATCACTGTGTAGTTGCATCAGATCTTGTTAGACTTTCCTGCAAGAAGGTTGACTGGAATCATATAAGATATAATCTCAGGCTATTTGACATACTGACATCAAGACCTGACTGGTTCTTTGGGAGGTACACTGTTCACTTCTCAACCAGTTGGTCATGAATGTGGCAATAAACAAATGAATAATGAAAAGATTTCAGACTGCCAAGCCCTTATTATTCAGTGTTCACAGCTGTTCAGCACAGCTGATGTATTTTATTTGATTCCTTCCAGTACTAGCATTAGCAATGATTATGCCTTTATTGACCTTTTGTTTTTTCTCACATTTTTGGTTACAAGAACTAAATTTAACACGTCAAAAACTGCCTCTTACGGATTAATGGGTGATTCCTGAATGGTCTTGTCCACTTTCTGTAGATCAATAAAAGCCTTTTTTAATGCTACACTTTAACTTTTTATTTTAAAGTACCGCTTTTCTGACGGCCCTAGGATTTTGAAAGTCCATAGATAAAGCATTTATTTATTTAATAGCCAAGTGAATTTGTTTTTCATGCATCACATATGGCCGTGTGTCCCCAAATGCTCGGCTGTGCTATTACATTACGAGTGGAAGGAGGAGTGATCAGTGTGATTCGGTCCACATTTAGGACTGACCAGTGTAATTGTGCTAAACCCATGGCTACAGTGTATATGGCATGCTCTAAGGTGATCAGTAATATTCTGTCCCAATTTAAGCCTGATTACTGGATATATGCTGTCTCATGGTGACTCACAGTGCTAAGCATCAACAGATGTTGTTCTGGACTCGGGGTTTAAGCGTGTCCCCCTTGTGAGCAAAAATTATGAGAATAATTTATCCGTTTTTTTTTTTTTTTTTGAAGCATCACAGCTGATCATGTAATCTGGCACTGATTTAAAATTGCATTCAATGAGCGGAACCTGAAGCAATTCAAGCAAAAAAATCCTTTTGAACAAATCACCTTCATAACACAACTCACTGAGATGTTTTATCCTCAACCTTTGTTTTTAAATTAAGTTTTCTAATCTTTTTTTTTTAACATTTGCACTAAGTTTTTTATGGCAAGAGAAAACAGAGTTGGTCCACCCTATTGCATGTTTATATTAAAGTAAACAAAGTCCTTATGTAGCGCCAAATAAACAAAATACATCAGCTTCAGAGTCATTTGTGGCATGTTTCTATAATGTTGAATTTCCCTGTAACTTGTGTACAGAATTGACTCCAAATTGCAATGTAACTTCTCATTTATTGGAATTTTAGTCACTGAAGGGTTGTGAAATTCAGTGGTGCTTCTGTTTGTTGTCCACTGAAGCTCCACCTTTAACATTAAAACAAAGACTTTGTGATAATAGATTTCATACAAGTCTTTAGTAAAATTTGTGAAAACATCAGTATTTTTCTAATCTGATATCCGTTAAATAGCAATGTTTCTGGAAAATATTGGCAGTCCGTTTTAAAAATTGTAGTTTTCACCATCATAAAAAAGAGGTATAACAAAGCCTTAAACAAACGTCCTTTGTTGTTTCTTGAATACCTCTCACCTTTTGTTTGAATGGCTTCTCCACTTCTGTAAATTGAGCCTATTTTTTTCTGTGATTTTCTTTTGGGGTTATCAGTCTATTTTTTGACTTCCTGTTTTTTTTCAGGTCAGACTTTGCAGCAGAGTGTTTATTGAGCTCGGGACCAACTGGTTTAAAATCTTAGGTTTGCAAATGTAATAATAAATGTGTAGACTTTTTGAGGAACAAAACAAATATTGACAGTTAGAAGCTGAGTAAAGACTTATTTTTATATGGCAGAGTTATCCTTAAAAATCTCTAAAAAAAAAATGTCCCATTCAAACCAGTTCTAACTTGATGACTTGTACATCGGAAACATAATTTTCAAAAATATTCTCATCCAGTAACTTCCAGCATGAACTTACAATATTTGACATCCAAAGAACTGAACAATTAAATACAATTAAGTAAATTTCAGCTACTGTTTTAAAGGGAGGGTGTACACATGACAGTCAATAACTGTAGTGGCACCATTTACATTTAAACCAAACATATTTTAAACTAACATGAATAAATTCTTGCAGTGTATAGCATACACCCAAGAATGAGTATTTAAAAGACAGACTGAGAAAACAAGTCGGTTAACAAAAGCTAATCAGTTTTTGCATTCCTTGCTTTAATGTCCTTGAATGAGTCGTGCAGCAACTCTGAACCAGATCATTTGAACTGTAGAAACTATATAACCAGACAATCTACCTTTTACAAACATTTCCATCCTTCAATAGTATAACCTTAACACATTCAGTGCCACTTACAGATTTCTATCCCCCTCAGTGCCAGAGATATTAAACATGTTTACTGATGAATTACTGATTTTTACTTTGAAGGCTCACCAAATTCTTTGTGAATTCTGAAACCACCATCAGAAAGAGGGAATACTTAGACGTTTCACTCCAGCTGGTAGAAACCTTTACATTTGTAGTACAAAACAGAAAAAGTGCTATTGAATAATTAAATATTATTTTCAGTCTTACTTTGGCTCATTTTTTTTTGCTCTCAAATTTTACTTGTAATTGGACTTAAGATAGCAACAAGTGCACAAAAGTCCCTTTACCCCTTGTACAAAAAAAAAGACTAGAAGCTAAAGTTAACAATACTTATTATGCCAAAAATGCTTTAAAGTGATAAAATGTAGAATATGAAGCAGTCAAACCTGCTGATTCATCCACAGATGGATGTGTATAAAAATTAACCTGTATTTTCTCTTAGACAACTTGCAACATTCTCTGAAATTCATAAAAAACAGGTTTACATTAACATTTCTGCTAAATTGCAGAAATAGAATTCCATTTTCCACAAGATATTCTGGGAATCATACCAATTTGCCAAGTCAAGCAACTTTTACAAAAAATAAGATGTAAGAAACAGTCATAAAAATGACAGAAATACAGACGTCTATGTGTGTAAAGTTATTGTTGTTGATTAATTGCTTATTTCAATTCACTTTTCTGTGCAAATAAGACATGAATGGGGGAAAGACTGAGGTGTCGGGGTGAAAAGCTAAATTATTGTCACGCAAACAAGGTGACCTGGTGACTTGAGAAACCATCCAATTACTCAAAGGTCACTGGTTTGATCACAGAAAACGCTGCCGAGTGTCAATCAGCAGCTATGTATCATGTCAAAGGGTCCTTCATATAGACACTGAATGTCAGTCTGCTCACTGTTCAAGGTAAACAATTCTGTTAAAAACTTTCCACGATTACTTAAAAAGCAGATTTTAATTAGATAAAATTTGTAAAATCTCTAATAAAGAATACACAGTGTAAAAATGCAAAAAAATTTCAAATAACATAAAAATCTTTTTAAAACAAATGTGTTTCATGCCAAAATGCTGAATAATCCAATGCAGACAGATTCATTAGAAAAGACAAACCCTGAGGTCAGGCTGTAGGGCTGAAGCACACTTTACAACTCTTTAAAAGCTAATGCTTAAACAAATATGCATCTCAGCAAGTGGCTTCTTGTTAGAGCTGCTAATTATGTTGAGTTCAGGCTCTAACAGTAATCAAATATGGCTACATGTGCAGGAAAAGGTGTTTGATATCTTACTTGCAGAGCTAGAGGGCTCACACACCAACAGACACCAGAGCAGTAATGTGTTGCTCAGCAATAGCATCCATCCATCCATCCATATGCTATTCTATTACTACCTCTTTTAAGGGGTTTTAATTACTACTACTACTACTACTGTCATTTAGCAGACGCTTTTATCCAAAGCGACTTACATTGAGAGAACATACAAGCAAGAATTCAAAGAGAAGGAAAAAGATATAAGGAGGCGGACTGTTTGGAGTCCAGTTTAATTCCGACGCTGATACATCAAGTGTAACAATTTTAACATTTTAGTTCATGAAAATATAGAAAACTGCGTTTTCAGTTGGGATTTGTTGTGATTTTGTTAGCTCTTTCTAAAGGTTGTCTAAACAAGTCTAATTGTACCTTAAAAAGAGTTTTAGATACAAATATTTTCCGTCTAGATGTAAAACACTAATTCAGCCTGAGCCTAACCTTTTCAAGACTGTATAATTAGGAGTAATCTAGTTGTGATGTTGTTGTTTTGGAAGATGGGTTAGCGATCAGCACACAGAAGCTGCAACTGAGAAATACAAACTGAAAGAGATGATTAGATAATTACCAATGAAAGGATTGGAAGGACCTGAGTTCCTGGAATCGTAAATATTATACACTAAAAGTAGAATTTGCTCAGTGCAAGAAGAGGATGAGTTATTGTTAATTAAGCTCTAGTATCTTTTTAATCTTTCAAATAAAACATGTAATCTGAGGAAACACCAGAGTCTCATGCAATGTTGGGAGAATATCCAAAACGATGGACCTTTAAATCCAAATGCTAAGCTGGTTGCATAACAAAAATGCTACAAAATCCAATGCCACTGGATTAGCAATTAAAATAGGGCTTGTGGAAACTCTGGGATGGGGTTCTAAAATAAGGGCTGTCAGTGTTACTGGTTGTCACACTGAACTGAAGTGGCTGTTATCCAAGATGTGATACAGAGGACGTCCAGGGTGATGATTATTATTAATCTGGCAGGAGCGTCTCAATGGCACCAGCTGGCTGTTTTAAACTAGTACCCTTCTGCTGGGCCCCCAGAGGAAACCTTTTAAACAAGCAGACTTACACCTGCCAGTACACGAGGAAGGGCAAGGGTTGGCACACAAGAGAGACGGTAACTGACTATAATGTTCAACCTGTTCTCACTGCAGTGGAATCAACCAGACATTTGTTTCAGAGTATTGCTCTCTGAGCCAGTGTAATATATTCTTAGACTGTAGTATTTATTTTGTTTTATACTTGTTCTTGTTAAGGGTCACGGAGTGTTGGTGTCTATCTCAAGAGGTCAATGGGCGAGAGGCGGGGTTACATCCTGGAAAAGTTGTGAGGCCATAGAGAAACAGATGAACACAAACTCACACCTATTGATTATTTTTTTTTTTTACAAGTCTAATGTGCAGGTTTTTGGACTGCTAGATAAAATAAGAACTCTGAAAGAAAACTCACCAATACACAAAAAAAAAAAACATTCAAACAATACACAGAAAGGTCCCTAGCTGGATGTTGGACTTACAACCTTCCTGCTGCAAGGTCCATAAGTTTGTATATGTAATATAGATTGTGTTGACTTATTCCAATGCATACTGTATAATCTTTCTTAATTTCTCTTTGTTGAACACAGAGTTTCTATTTATGGAAACATACTACATATAACGTTTCATTGCAATTGCTAGAAGCAGAACCTACTCCGTATCGGCCAGGTTGTTCTAGTGTCATGATTGATATGATTGTTCTAGGAATATATGAGTCAATGCTTTATCAATAAGACCTGGCCTCAAATCTGCATCAGAACTAGTACAGACAGCCAAACTTGTTAGAATCATACAGTTTTCTGCTCAGACAGACAGATGGCTTAAAACTGAGCCAATTTGCATTCAGGAAAGTTGCATCCTTGAGGGAGGGAAATGTTCTTTGCTGCAGTGGTCAAAACTAGAACTCTCGAGGCTCTTGAACATAAGTGAAAACTGCAGCAGATGTTTGAGAGAGAGCAGAGCCCGGCTGACGTGAATGCAGCTTTTATAAGCCATGTGTGGTGGATTGAATCATCTGCCCGAAACAGTGGGCACCATTTTCCTCTAACTGTGTTGGAAGTGGGCACAAAAACTTTAATATCTGCTCAACAAAATGGACAAAAGCTGAGAAATACATTCTGTAATCCATTGCTGTACACCAGCCTGAAGCAAAGATTTGTTTACAGATTGCTGTGGTTTAGTACGATTTGAATTTTGTTGAACTTCTGTAGCATTTTTGTCTGTTCACTTGTATGCTGAGTCAAGAGTTTGTAATATTTTGAAACAACATCTTTAGACAAAACTGAACAGCCCCAGAATAAATGATACCATTTCATAAACCTTGCCTGAATGGCCCTTTGGTACTATTAAACATGTGTCATTCAAAGCAAAAGGCGAGTAGCTTCAGGCACAGCCATCGGCAAATGTGTGTGCAAAATACAAATACAAAAAATCCAAACACAAAACTACATGTGTAAATGTAAATTAGAATAAAATAATAAAATTACAACCTGATGACACGAAACAGAGTCTGTGAATCCCAAATAAATGTGTGAACAAGCAATAGAAAGGTAATAGCAGCACAGCGGCATTTCAACACACTAGAAATATAAATCATTTAAAATTATGTATTTAACAGCATAAAGATATACTGTATATATATATATATATATATATATATATATATATATATATATATATATATATATATATATTGTAATGCAGCAAACCAACATTAATTTGCAGGATCTGCCAATCTTACCAACAATGTCTTTAGAAACACATTTCTCTCACTGAACAGCTGCTCCTGTGTGAGTGAATTTCTTTAAAACGCCTGTAGACTTACCAAATTAAACAACACCCAACACCACCCAATACTTATCTTGTTAAAAACCAGGTAAAACAATGAATAAACATCCTCCAACCTCCAGGCAGTGGTAAATATTCCACATCTACCTTTATAGGAAGGAATTGATTGATGCATTCTGCAGCTTTTCACAGATACATTTTATATTTAGTACAGAAGAATAGTTTTTACCTAATAAAACCAAGTAATTGTGAGCTATCCAAAAATAATTACTTTCCCAGGGTCATTTTGAATGAATTGATCCATTGGTCATTGGGTGAGAGGCAGGGTTACACCCTGGAGAGGTTGCCAGTCCATCACAGGGCCACATAAAGTATAAACAACCACAACCAGCCCTCAAACACACACACACACACACACACCTTGAGTCAAATTCAAATAATCAATTAACCTATCGTTATGTTTTTTAGCTGATGGAAGAAATCAGATTTCCCAGATACAAAAGACAAACTCACTCATGCACAGGGAGAACACAGAAAGGAACCAAACAGGAGTTGTATCTTTTGCTGCAAGGTAACAGTGCTAACCAGCTGCTCTGTCATGGTTTAAAGTGGAAGCAGGCAGGACCCAAGGTGCAGGAGAACTCAGGAGACTCGGGTGATTTACAAAATAAATATACGTTATTTAAAAAGGTACAAAATGTAAGAATTTGAAAGTGAAATAATCACACAATGGTCTGATGTCCCAGTGATGTTGAAAATAAAGTTACATTATAACAGATTTCAATCTCAACCGGCTGGGTGGTCAATAGTTTCTGTTATTTTAAAAATGCTGTTACAGGATGGAATCATTATTTACACGTCCAGACTTCCTGGTTCCATAACGAATCACATGTGAGTCTGCAAGGTTGCCAAGTCTTTAACACAAGCAGCTGTAATTCCACAACGAGCAGCAGCAGCAGAGAGTAGCAGCGCCGTGGACAGAATGGAAGCCAACAAAAGAAGCAGGTAACTTGTAGTAAATCTAAAAAACTACATCATCCTTCCCAAAAACTGAACAAATACAACAAAAACAAAACAAGGATCAAGATTGGAATTGGCAACTCGGCAGAAAAATCAAGAAGGGGAGGGGGTGAGTGGCTTAGAGCGGACGGTTTTGTTTTTTTTACATGAACTGCGGGACTCCGATTTGACCACAAGGTCTAATTCTTACATATCGTACCTTTAAAGCTGAAAACAAATAGCTGTTGTGGCAGAAAAAAAAAGGACTTACCATAAAAACCTGAGGAACACTGGGGAGGCCGACTGGCAGGAGGCATCACACTGAACTAACTGAGACAGGGATACTTAGACTGGGGAGGGGATGATTAATAACGGGGAGCAGCTGGGGAGAAGAGTAAGGAAGAACATGAGTACTGCTGAGGAGAAAAATAAAACCAAAATCATGGCTGAGGAGGAAAAGTAAATGTTTTTTCTTTAGAGACACAGACAAAGAGAACCAACCAAAGCATGAGAAACGAGCCCAGAACAGACAAACACACAAGACAAAGTAACCCCCAATTAACCTGCACATAAAGCGTACAACAAAACATGGTGAAACAGGAAACAAGAAGACCTACCAAAATAAAACCACAGGAAACACTGAATAAACTAAACACATGAACCACTGGAGAACGGGGGAGAAAAACAAGGAACACAAGAAGTGCTGCAATACAAAAAAAATCAAAGAAACACCAGGAGAAACACATCATAGAAAATAAATCCATAACCTCAAATCATCACAACATTGTGTAAAAACTGCTAAAACAATGAATCATCATGAAATTCAAAACTGAAAAGCATAGACTGCAAAAATGTAGTTGAATGTGAACATACATAGTCCTCTTACGGTTCACCTTGTAAATTCTGAAATCAAGATTTTGCATACAATCAAATAATTGAAATTGGGGTTTAAATTTTTATTTTCTTTATAATCTGAATAAATACATTAATAATAAAAAAGAATCCCCTATAAAATCTGTCCTTTTTAAAAAAAAAAAAATACTTCCTGAATGTTTGCCCCTTTGCTTCACCTCTGTTTTTCTATAAATTATGACCCAAGAATATACAGCAAATTCTTTTAAAGGAGATCACAGCAACATGAAGGTAATCTTTGCCTCCAGTCAGACAGATTAAGAAAGAAATCCTGATTTAGTTGCATCTCCATACGTTTCAGCAAATGACCCTGACCACTCCAAGAAAAATCCTGTCATTGTCACAGATTCATACTTCTCCTTGTGTTCCACAGTGTATTTTGCCTTGTATGTATACAATAGTCACTTTTGAATAAAACAATGCACAAAAAAAGACAATACAACTCTCCTATAGACTCTCATAACAGATCAATCCATGTCTGGCTTTAAAAAATTCCAAAATGTCTTCATTAGCATTTTTTCTTTACCCTTTTGTTTTGCACTGAATAAAACATTGCTGTGGCCCCAACTCATATACTGGATTTGTGTTGGTGTGATGCCTTGAATTGTATGCATGTGCATTTTCAGGGGTGTGTGTACATGAGCATCCTTAGGGTATCAATCTATTGGAATTCATTGCTCCAGGCTGCATGTCCTCTACTTGTTCTCTTACACAGACACACACTCACATACAAACAGGAGAGCAGTGTCTCCTGAACGTGACCGAGCATATCTGCTATTATATGAAGCCGGGGGACCTTTGTGTGTGTCCAAGCATTGCATGTTTGGCATCATTTTTCCCAGAAAAACAAAAGGTTGAAAAAAAAAAAAACTGATGCCAAATATATAATCATATCATTTTTGTGAAAGTTTATTCTTTGTGTGGTATTCTGAGCGTGTTTCTAACCCTCCTTTTATGCATCCCCACTCTACTTCTACACACTCTCTTGAATCTCATTCCAACCTTCTCTCTATTGTCCGTCCCGTGTCTAAACATGTCCTCCTTAGTTCCTTTACTTTTCTCTCAGGATACCATCTCAGATCAAATGAATGAGTTAGGCCCTGTTTAAAAGGGACAATGATATTGCTATGACTAGAAATTCAACAATACCACTTTTTTCAAACTGATACTTGGATCTGAGTACTTGCCAATACTGAGTACCGATGCTGATACTTCTACCACACAAAAAAATACAATGAATTGGAAGACAGGATTCATTTTCTTCGCTCCATGTTACAACAAATGGTGAACTTGATAAATATATATATATACTGTATATATTAATAAAAATGACCACAAAACTAAAATTTCAAGCAATAGAAGAAGAAAAAATCAGTGAAATTGTTGCAGTTTCCATATTTTAACCCTGTAAGACCCATCTTATTAAAAAATAGCCAGAAAATTCAGATTATTTGGAACTGAGATGTTTACGAAGCCTTAGAACAAAATTCACAAATGTTTTTTGCTGTATCATGTTATTTATAATAGATTTTTTGAATCACATTTATTACATTGGCCGTTTTTACGGTTTAATTGTAATATAAAAAATGAGTTAATAATAATGCATTCATTCATATAATAATGATGATTTAACCTGAAAAAAAGGCAAGTGGATCATTTACTGGGAGCAACCATGTTAGAAATGATCAAAACTATGTAGCAAATATGATACAAGGGGCATTATAGGGTTAAGTATCGATTCATGGTGTTGGTTAACTAACCTTGGCCCCCTATACCCAATACCAGTATTGGTATCTGTGCATTCACATAAAAATGTGAGCCAGAACTTTAATGGCCTCTGGTGACTTTTATCAAAGTTTTCCAGTATGTACTAAGAAATCTGAGGGATCCCATTACACATGACAGAATGTTGCTTTCAGCATGACATCAGAACTGAGGTTATGGTTACGGGCGGCTGTGGCTCAGTGGTTAGAGCGGTTATCCTTCAACTTGAAGATTGGTGGATATCGATCCCGGCTTCCACATGTCGAAGTGTCCTTGGGCAAGACACTGAACCCCATGTTGCCCCCCGATCTGCGTATCAGGTTGTGTGACCTTCTCCCCCAGTTTACATATCGGGTTGCGTGAATGGGTAAATGCAAAACCTTGTAGTGTGAAAGCGCTTTGAGTGGTCTGAATGACTAGAAAAGCGCTATACAAATACAGGACATTTACCATTTACATTTAAATGGTGGTTTGTCTGGGGCCTACACACGCCAGTGTGACTTGGACATTGAGAATTTATAGCAGTTCTGGTGGAGCTGGCCTCACACCTTGGCTACAATCCCATTAATCAATAGCACCATGCTAATAGCATGTAGCTGTATTGTGACGCAGTTCCTGGGGTGTGGTGTGATCTTTTGCGTATGTGCAGTGATATTTGAGGAAGCTTGCTGCTAACTTACAGAGTGGTACGGATGAAGAAAATAGCAGGAAAAATCCTATTGGGTGAGTATTCAGAGCGTGGTAGCATGACTTCCTTCACACTGCAGGAGGTTTTCCAAATATGCCATGATTTAGCTACATTGTGCAGGTTGGGAAGAGTGTAGCAGGTTCCTAATTCACCGTGAAGGAGGGCTTCAAGAATAAAAAACAGACTGATCTCATTAATATTAGTTCATATGATAAGCTCCTCAATATTTGCAAAAACACCAGCAAAACCACTGAAGTAACATATTTATGAAAAACATTTGGACATAGATTTATGGATGTGATACACTTTTTTGAAATTACAAAGAGAAAAACAGTTAGACAATTTGTTCTTTTATTAGACCTCTATCAGGTTCAACTGGTTTAATATGTACCCATGGAGCAACATGCCCTGGATATGTTTCTTTACTTTTTCATAACAGATTATTTTTCCAAGACTGTTGACAGAGAGGAATCTCAACGAGTTCATGCCTTTCTGATGTCGAGCTTAAAGGCTGCAAACTTGGAAAACATGAGTAAACACACAAGGTGCATGAATTAACTTTCACCTGTTTGCGCTAGCACAAATAAGTTATAAATCCTCAACAAATATTTAACTGTGAGTACAATTCAACATGTGCAAAGAAAAAACAAAATATGTATATAAAAAATTATTAGAAACTAAATGTAATATATTTTATTTTCTGTTGTTGCTGGATAAAACCAGTAAATGTATATGTTGTGTATATTGTAAAGACTCATTAGTTCTCTTATATAATCAATTTCTAATCCACCAAAATGAGACTTTCAGAGCACACAGACGTTTGTTGCTGCTTGCTTGCTGACATCAAGGTTGCTCACCGTGTTTCATTTGCTTCTTTTCAGCCTTTGTTAAACACACACTGTGAACAGACAAACATTATTCAAATCAAAAGTAATTTAAATTAAAATATTCATATTTTACATGTTTTCCTACTGATATCCTTGGAGTATGATTCCTCCAGCTGAGAGCAATTTCACTGAAGACTGTGTGCTTTTCTTCGAGTTTTTCTGAGCAAATCAGGTTCAAATTTGAGTAAGAACTGCAGGAGGGAGTAACTGTTGGACATAAAACTGAATGAAGGAAACTGCTTTTTCGTTTTAAAGATGTACTGTTTTTTTTTAACCTGAAGAGTGATCTGTGTTTCTTCTATCAAACTGTTGCAGTTTGTGTCACTTTTGTCCTCTTGCTGTTCTGGCAGCATCAACTGGGGGATAAATGGAGTATTGGAGAGGCTGCAGCTCTGATGCTGGACTGAGTTTGGTCTTAACTGGCAACGTCAAAGGTAGGAATGTTAGCACTACTCGATTCTTTAATGGACACTGACCTCCACCTCTCTCCATGACATGCTGTCAGGCCAGCAGAAGACCTTCAGTCATGACTCATCCCGGCAAGCAGTGCCAAAAAGCTCAAACACTGAGTTTGCCAGCAACCAACTAACTTTAAAACGCCTCTTCCCAAAGCGAAAAGCACTAGCAGCAGTAGATTATGCCAACTAGGAGACTGCTCATATTTTGTTTCCCTTCATCGACATTTAAAATCTACTTTTTTGTTTGCTTTTTTCAGTTATGATAGCAAAATAAATGACTAAATCAAATTAAAAACATTCTTTTTTTCTTACTTCAGTTTAAGTCATTGCTCAGATTCAACACTGACAGAAGTTGGAATTAAAAAGTCAGCATTCCTTTTCCTCCTGATTTAAACTTTGAATTTCAAGAAGAAACCAAATATAGTTACAAGACGACAATGGCACAATGGCACTCATTTGGTGTACTTCACATGTTCTTTTTCTTGAGGGAAAATGACCTATAGATTAGTGCATGAGTAATTAAATTGCAGTAAGCATATTTCAGTCATCCACCTACTTTTTCATATTTTGTTTGTTATTTTTAAATTTATTCATAATTTTGCTTAACCTTTCTCCAAGTCCTGATTGATTATTTCATATCAGTCTAATTTTATTTTTTTAAAAACTCATTAAAGGTGGGATATGGAACTTGGAACACAATAACACGGCACAAAGACTTCCGCCATCTAGTTGCCAGGCTCGTTAACCCCCCCGTGCGCGCTCCGCTGCTCAGGCCGACCAATATTCCTCACCTAACCCACTCGGATCCCCGATCCGAGCAGGACAATAAAACATCATGAGTTCAGTTCACTCATCATGCTCTCCAGCCCCGCTGATTACACACTGACTCTGATAAAACAGCTCCTACCTGTTTGAAGCTCAGTCATCGATTCAGTCCGTGGAAAAGAGTTCTCAGTTGCACCGCGGCTCCAAAACTTCCTGCAGTCTCTCTTAAGCCCCTCCTCTGTCCTCCCCACACCTCATCATGCATGCCCCACTTATCCAATAAAATTTAAAAAAGCAATAAAATCCTCCGTGGTGTGTCTTCCAGTCAAACAAGTGGCCCGAAGCTCTTCCACTTCAGCGACAGGAAGCAGCTACATATTAGCTAGCTGCTAATTGCTGCTAATAAAAATGTTTCCACACAGAACTTGCTCGTCACATGAGAAACCCCAGAGGAATCACTATGGCAAGCAAATAAGGTATATAATCACCACATATCCCCGGTGCTTCCAGCTGCTTGACCTGCAGACTCCACAGTACCAGCCTCACTGTGCTGGATTATTTATGGTATTAGGCAACCCAAAATGGTGCCCGCTGCTCTGCCAGCTATTGGCTGGTAGATGTAAACAAAATGCCAACGTTGTGCCCACCAAAATTAATATTTTACAATATTTTACTTCAAATATATTTTTTAAAGGGAATGCTGTTTCATTCTACAATCCTCTAAACACCATGTGGAGGCATTATTTTGTTAAAAATATTGCTTTTAATGAAAATATTCCATATACCACCTTTAAAACTAAAACTAATGAAACATTTTAGAAACTTTTATGTGTCCACTTTACAGAACACTGACACTTTTATGAATTCTTCTCAGCTGGTATGTTAACCAAAATCTAGCATGACCTTTTTTTCCCTTGATAATTCAGACCTCCGTCCTTGTTAGATGCAGATTTATCTGACCAATAATGTTGCTGATGAAGATAACGTTACAGTTACTCCTCATCATGAACTGGATTCTTTTGTTTTTGACAGCAGAATATGAGCTACAGTATGTCAATTCATTCAACCTTTGCACAGGCTTTTCTACACCACTAGAGGCAGAGTCATTAACTAATTACCTGATCTAATTACCAACCTAACTGTGATCTGATTACAGAAACTTGGATTCAGCCTAATCCTGAATTAAACAGTAATTGTACCAGAGAACGTGTATAAGAAACATCTGTGAAAGAGTTTTAACCCTTGCATGTTTACTTCCTGAGGGAAAATCCAATGTGAATCCCTCGAGCAGAAAAGCTCCACAAAGTGCTGCACAGTTTAGAAATTTCAGAGGCTTCCAACAGCTGTGGCATGGATCAAAACAGTGTGATCAATACAAATGTGATGCTATCTGACATCATAAAAGGAGCAAACTCAGCTTCACTACAGTCCAGCCCGGTATTACTTTTTGAAATTCAATTTAAAGTGCAGGATTTTGGGGTGAGTCATAAAGCTGTTTGGACTTTTTTTCCCCTTTTTTCCACAATGTAACTTCTACAATTCAATTCAATTTTTGTATATAGTTTCAATTTACAACAAAAGTAATTTCAGGTTGCGATACACAAGTTAAATGTCCATTTCAAATACCATCCAACTTAATGTGGTTCAATATGGTCAGGTTCAAAGTTTAATTCATTAAGTAACTAAATATAATAACACTAACAATCATACAGGGTTTCATGTCTGTAAGAGATGCTTGTACTCTGGTTAGTTAACAGGTTTGATCAGATGCCTGAATATGACTGATTTTTGCTTCCATAGTTGATCAAAATTGTGCCGTGTCTATAAAACTATTAGTCCAAACAAAAGACTGAACTCAGTGACTCACTTTGGTTATAAGTAATATTATTCTCTCCACCAGAGAGGTTATGTTTGTCTCTTGTTTGGCTGTAGGACAGAGACAAACTGAAAAACCGTAAAAGCAGTACTACACAACTTTTAAAACTTTAAGCTACAGTTGGGAAACTTGTGGATACGCACTGAAAAACATGTTCAGCTTCATATTAGACACTCTGGATGCCTCCATTGGCTTAAAATAGACTAAATAACTTCAGTAATTTGGGTCGCAGCCAGAAGTGGTGTTCTGGCAATTTATGCTGCCCGGAAGAAAAATGCCTCCATAGTACAAATTTACAACTTATTACATAACGAGATGTCATTAGAAGTTTATACAGTATTCTTGTTTATGGCGAGTGTGTCCTGTTAATTATTTAAACATATTTTTATGATCCTTCCCTGATATTTTCTATATAAAAGCCCTCTGGGTCCTTATCGGCCATTGTTGGGTCCTTCTCCTCTGGGTGTGTCCAAACATTTGCCTGTAGCTCTGAAAATGCAAAGAAAGTAAAAATAACATCATATTTAGTGTTTCTGTCCTGGGATAATTTATTTGATAGGTAAAATGTATTTATGGAAAAATATAGAAACAAAAAATAAATAATAAATCTATTTAGTCAAGACTGTAGAACCGCACATGTGCAGAAGGAATCAGTAGCACATCTCAACAGGTAGCATATGTCAACAGAACACCGGTTCCAGCAATGGCTGTCTGAGACATGGCTGCAGAAAAGTTATTTAGTACTGCTTTAAATTGTTGAAAAATGCAGACATGCAGAAATTATTGATAAAAATTGATAATTTGAGAAGAAATTGAAGCAGAAACAAAAGCATTCCTGCAAAACAACTAAATACAAGTGTAAGTGAACAAATGAAACACTGGATACTGTTTTACGCTGGACTGGCAAATAAAAGAACACCAAAGCATCAAGCTCTTGAATACAAAGAGTTTGAAAGCAAAGCTAAAAAATATAAAAACAACATGAAAATCTATTTGGTGCCAGAAGATTCTCAAAGAAGTTTAGTTTTTAGTTTTATTTTATTTTTTTGGTGGACAAAGTGAAAAACTGGAAGTGACTGATGAACTTTACACTTAGAGGTTGAATCTAAGCAGGTCAAAAGGATGAAGGTCTACTGTAGGTCAATTTTAATCATATGCTGTGAAACTAAATTTGCTGCAGGCTGCTTGGAGAAACAAAACCAAAATAAAAGATCACATAAAAAAATCACATAAAAGATCAAATGATTTATTTTGATAAAGATTTTTACAAACTTTTTGTTTAAAAAGTAAGTTTGGAGTGAACATGAACATTCGTGAGGAGGACACCAACATGGTGTCTGGGACGGACTATTACATAATAAATATTATATAATAAAGTCAAGGCTCTTCTTGCAAATCACAAAAGATAACGAGGTTAAAAAAAAAATGTTTATTAAGCCAAAATATCCTAAAATTAAAACATGTGGTTCATTTAAAAACTCTATTAGTTATGGTAAAGGCTGAACAGAAATTATTGCCTGTTTTTTTTTGTGTGTGTGTTTTGAGCTCAGATAATGGAATAATAATGGAAATTGGATTTTAAAAGCTTATTTGTTCAAACTACAATAAGACAGATATGTATTGCACTAAATTGAGTAAAAATATAGAGTGGTTTAGATGATGATTTGAAAAAGTGTTTAATGATTAAACATTTTAAGCAATGTTCATTTTCATCAATTATGTACTAATGGGTGAATAATTAGGATTATATCCAGAGAAGAACAGCCATTTGTAATTTGTGGTGTAATCACTGAGAAAGAAGGAGGTCACAGAAGATTCTTCTTCTTCCTGCTCCCTTTCACTCATTAGAAGAGTTTGTGTTTATAGTTTAATGATGTTGTTTGGGGCAGATGGACTCCATCTTAACAGACAAGGTACACGTATGCTGGCACTAAGCCTGGCATACCCTCGCCCACCGCTGTCCACCACACTGGCCCCAGCTGCTCCTGCCCTATCTGCCCCATCCATCACATCCTGATGTGCAGCCGGTCCCTGTTCCTATAAACTCAACCCTGATTTTAACAGTAACTCACATATCGGACTTGGACCTTACCCCACTTCATTCATACCTGTTATTGCCAGCAGAGAGCGAAGAAATAATCATAAAGTAAGAAAATACAACCCAAATAATCTTAAACAGTTACTAAAAATCTCACCTACAGTCAATCATACAGTCACTCCATCACCAACCACTATTAATATGGCTCTTTTAAATGTTCGCTCTCTGCTGAATAAAACTTTTATAATAAACGATTTGATCCTAGACAATAATCTTCATTGTTTATTTTTAACGGAGACATGGCTGAGTGCAGATGCTCCTGCTGTTCTTACAGAGGCCTCTCCACCTAATTTTAACTTTTCTTATTCGACGAGGAG
>SSNP01000031.1:2413548-2426696 GCA_006937955.1 Pachypanchax playfairii
TTTGCCAGTGTTTCCTCTCCGGGACCCCTCTGTGTCGGGGGCGGTGGCCGGCTGTGGCTGCCTGGGTGCCCCCCCAGGTAAGGCCTTGGTGGGGGTGGGGGTACCAGCCCTCCCAACTCTGGACGCACGGGGTCGGTGCCTTGGCAGCTGCTGCTGATCCGCTACTACCGATGCAGATGGCTCCTATGATGGCATTTCCTGGCTCATCTGTGCTCAGCCCGCTGTTTTTGTAGCTTTTAAGTGTGTGTGTGTGTGTGTGTGTGTGTGTGTATGGTCGATGGGTTGGGTTGGGATGGGGGTTTTACTTTTTAAGTAAAGGGGGGGGTTGGGGGGTTGTGGGGTCATTTTTAATCTGTAAAGCACTTTGATAAACTTTGTTTGAAAAGCGCTTTATAAATAAAGTTTTGTTGTTGTTGTTGTTGTTGTTGATTGTGGAACTGTAGACTGACATTATGGGGGATGATATTATGTGGGATGAGCTGCTTGGTGGCAGTCCTGCGCTTTACGAGCACTTTCTGGTTAATATAATGCCCATCAATTAAATGTAACTAGCTCAGTCCTGTCCTTAAAATAAAAAAAATAAAAAATGTTTAAGCTTCTTTAAAAATTTTGTCATTCCAATTTCAGCATTAAAATAAAGGAAAAGGATAGACACGAGTTTATTATCAGTGGAAATGCTTGATTAGCATCACCAGAGTTATATTATTGCTATAAAATCCAACATCTACACAGAAAGTCTTAAAACTAACTGATTCTGTGCACAAAGGTCACAAATAAAGACAAAGACTGTATGATAAGGCTACAATTAAATATATTTCAAGAGCATTTTTTGGATTTAGCCTATATATATTTTTGCATTAACCCTTAAACAGGCCAGCATATTTATTGCATTTATGAAGCATTTTTTGAGCTCTGACTTCTTAAATTTGGGGAAACTGACTTTAAATTCTCCCACCTTCCAGTAAATAAATAAATAAATAAATACATTTGCAGAATCCCATCTTGTGTACTGATTCATAAGTGCTGCCCTATTTTAACCCACTATCTTGTTATACCTTAGGAAAAACTGGATCAATAAATAGTCATTATTTTTCCGGAACACAGAATACTGATATTGAATATCACGTTTCTTCATTTCTCCTTGTTATTATAAAAAAAAAAAAAAAAAAACTGTAATCTGTCCAAAATTAAGTGTTCTGAATTATTCTTGTTTCCTATGCTTTTTGCCATTTTTTATTCTATCCCTTGGTGTCTATGCTCATGTCCTTCAACATTAAACACAATAATTTAGGTTTCAGATCATGGTCATCTGCCCAGCATGTGTAAAGTAATGACATGGAAAAGAAAAGGCAGAAAAAAAACATGCCAAGAATAAGGAAAAACAACAGCAGAGCGAGAATAGGGTTAAAAGGAATATGATGACTATAAATGTGTTTTCCCTGAGGCGGCTGCCTATTACATACATCACATCAGTGCCCAGATGTCACATGATATTAAAAGATGTAGTCGTTACTTGTCAAGTTTTTAAGAATTAATTATATTCTGGGGAATGACAAACCAGTAAGCAAAGCTAAAGAAATGATTGTGTTCCTATACTCTCTTCTATAAATGTCTTGTTCCAGTAGCCCACATCTCATTAGTATCCTGGTGCCCCAACACCTGACAAGGACCTTGTTACTTTAGGTGAAATCTGAGCCAGCTTGGCCTTATTTATATGTCTCTTGCTCATTATGTGCCGAGGTTGCTAGAAGCTGCCATAACCAAAATTCGAACCACTGATCTTCTAGTCTAAGGGCAGGGAACAATAACCTGTCAAGACCCCAGTAATGCCAAGGATCATTGGGGAACTTAGGACTGTGACCCCCATGCACCCAAACAGGGAGAGTGGCCCCAGCAGATCCAAGGAGCATCCTCAGAGATCTACGTATAGAAGAGTGCAGTAAGCTTTGACTTATAGGTCATGTAGATCCTCCGAGATCCTAACTTAGAGTGACGGATGCTAGGCTTAAATCCAGTGACTGTCAAGAAAGCAGTGAAGGCCCTCATCACAGAGTACGTGTTTGATGTGGGGTAAAGTAAAAAGTGAACTGTCACCGCCTTCCCTGCCTTGAGCAACGCTCAATGTGGAAAAATTCAGAGAAACAACATGGTTACAAATAAACTCAGTGTGGTCTTGCAAATGGTTACAGAAATTATTTTTAAAAATTGTAAAATTTGACTAAACCACACTGAGAAACATGCCATAGATTAGTGGAACTAGAGATCAGTGGAGCTTAAAAGTGAAACTCAAGATTAATGCAGCTTTGGTTGCAGTTGTAAGGAGTTCTATAAACTAGTTGTCATGGAGAAGGTTTATGAAAAGCTGCACACTGCAGCGAAAAGCAAAGGGTTACAAAAAACATCTGAGGTAGGACTGTTGTGGACAGTACAGGCCTTGAGTTAAATTTACATGACCAAAGTTTGTGTTCTGGCATCTTTGCACAATAGTCTACAGTATTTGAAGTTATTCAGGGTTCTTACAGGTTTGAGTAAGTTAAATATAGGACCTTTTAAAGACCTTTTTAGACCATTCTGAACAAAATTTAAGACCAACACGATGCATTAATAGAAAGTCAAATAACACGTTTCTCCACCTTAGAGTGAGACTCGAGCCCCTTTACACCCAGGGTCCCTACTGGATGGTCTTCTTGCAAAGTTTACACACTTTCCTTTGTTTAAATTACAAGCAGCCAATGTGACTCAGCAGACGTGGAGATTAGCTAACCCTACACAGGCAGAAGACTTAAGTTTAAACCATCACCACCCACAGGGGATCGGCAAGCAGAGGGTAAATTACACATACACAATATACATTAGTAAAATCAGTGTAAAGCTGTTCGTATATACAGTATATGCATTCTATCGTTTACGTGTTTTAAGCACCTGTTGTGTAAGATTGACTGATTAGGGGTTTGATTGAGCTCACATGTTGGGCTCGACAGCACACAGCTTTAAGTTAACATGGTATGTGTACAAATTACACAGCAGGAACACACTGTTCTCAGCTCGATAGTTCACTGCAGGGAACATTAACTACAAGGAGGTAAATCAGTGCAATCTTGCTCTGTGTGCTCGTGTCAATTAAAACAAGATATTGCAGTAATCTTCAAAATAAAGTGTAATCTACTGAGTTTTAAACTGTCACTGCAACAAAAGTGAAGATACAAAACAGCATTATGTAGAGAGATTTTGAAAGCCTCATTTAAGTTTCCTGCTATTGTGAATATTCAAAGAAAAGCAAGAGATTATATTTCACCTTGAATATTTTAATTAAATTCCAAATTAATATAAATGAAGAATTAAAATGTTTCAAGCATGCTGAATAGCTGGAATCCTAATTATCTTATAAGCTGTGACAATAAATCATTTTAACAGTAGGTAAGGACTCAGGCTACTCATTCATTTTTCCGACTAGGACTTTAATACCCTAAAGAATAGAATGAAGTCAAACTCAAGCTCATGTCATCGGGCCTTTTTTTGTTTTTTCCTTTAAAAGTTGAATATGGAACAATTTCATAAAATGCTATATTAAAAAGAAAATACCTCCAAGGGGTGTTTAAAGGGGTGCAGAATTAAAGTACAGTGTTTCCTTTAAAAATTATATTTGAATTAAAATATAATATAATTTTGATTTTGACAGGCACAAGGTTGGCATTATGTTTCCATCTACCAGTCAATAGCGTGAACAACTGCGGGTTGCCTAATGCAGTAAATTTACTAAGCTACCTAAGAGCCTCTGAGATTTTGTTACCCTTCTCAGAAGAGGAGTGACCAGAAGATCAAATACCAGAGTGAGTTTAGGTTATGGACCCAAATAAAACATTTCACAACATCATCACACATGTGGAAATTGCAAATCAGGCATCCGGATCGCTGAAAACCATGTTGCAACGACAACATCCACACACTAGATGTCGCTATGGTGTTCATGTTCCATATCCAACCTTTAAATATATCTTGGCGTCAAATCAACATTCTGATCCTGGGATTACAGCTTTGCAGTACTAACAGGGATTAGCTTAACACAAACATAACTTTAGATAATACTTTGCAAAACATGAACACAGATTTCCATTGTTGCTCATAAAACTAATTTGCATAATGGCTGTGATTTGTGCCTGCCCTTTATACCCATTTGTAAAAGTGACAGAAAGGGTAAAACATTGCACACCAACAACAACATGGCTTTGCCAATTCGTTTGCCACAGGACGCTGTTAATAACAAAACCCTAAACCTGGTACATATGCAATATACATAATGGGAACACATCATGAACATTGCAGGTATATAAACTATGTATCACAGGATTTGACGTTTCATATAATGAG
Organism: Pachypanchax playfairii; assembly: GCA_006937955.1. Taxonomy (NCBI): domain Eukaryota; kingdom Metazoa; phylum Chordata; class Actinopteri; order Cyprinodontiformes; family Aplocheilidae; genus Pachypanchax; species Pachypanchax playfairii. The sequence goes on from SSNP01000031.1 coordinate 2,417,917, forward strand.
TTTCCTAATTTTTACATCTGGACCCATGTAAAGAAAATGTCTGTTTTATATTTCTGTTTTAATTTTCATGTTTTATAAGATAAGAACGTTGACTGTGGTTTAACTGAAAGGGTCTTTACCCACAAAGTTTGCTAAAGTTGATATGGGATTTCACTCAAAAGCAGTATATTTCCTGTGAACACCCCTGTGCTTCTTACAAAGGGGATAGACAGGCACCTGTTAGTAAGTAAGTGAGTGAATTATGTGAATTGAAATGCAAGGAAGACCAGCAGGTGAGATGCAGCCCCCTCGAGTGGGTAGAGGGATTTCAGACACCACTAAACCATTCGACAGGTGTTTCGATTAAAGAGCGCTGAAACCTTTTGGTTTAGTTTGCATTTTCAAAACATCTGTGGACTGCACTGTGGATTGATGCACACAAAGGCAGGGCCTCTTGCTAAATCTTTCTCTGAAGGTTAAATTAAAAAACTCCACACTAACAGGCAGGCTAAAAGTGGTAAAATGCAAAACATCTGAAGCAATTGTTGGAGGTAGATTGACAAGTCCCCTAGGCAGATATGGCAGACGTGTTTGATGCATCCAAACACCTGCCGGGAAGCTCAACTTTCTGAATGGCTCTCTGATAACACTGTAGCAAAGCAGGTGCTAACTACTTTGCAAAATTCCAATCTATGCTTGCTTTAGACCAGTATTTGGGGGATTTCTTTTCTCACTGGAAGTTTGCATGATTGTGTAAGAGGAGGGAGATGAAGAGACAGCACGATGCCAGCACTCTTGTTTAACACAACGAGACGATGACAGGTCTCAAGGTCTGCCAATGCACACGTCTGCACACACTAACACACATAAACCTAACCGCACAAGGTCTGCCAACTCACATCTGTAAAACTTTTCATGGCCGGAGGGCTGTTATCGGGGGAGTAGGCTGTGGAAATGGAGGGGGTGAGGGGGAGTTGGGGATGAGTGCAGGATGGAAGGTGGATAGACAATAAGAGACAGATAGCTGAGAGTGTACTCTCACAGGAGAGGCTCTAATAAGGCTTTGAGGGTGAAACTAAAAAGTTGAAAGGATTTGAGTTCGATGCTAAATTGATGGATTGAGAGAATCAGCTATCAGAAAATCAGCTATTGCTTTTCGAAAACATAAGCAAGTTTCACAAGTAATTCATCATTGTCCTAAAAGCTCTATGTTTTCCCCATTCTCTTAAATAGGGATTTTCTCTCATTTTTTAAAAATCAAAAGTCTTCTACAGTGGTTCATTGACATTATGTTTTGTTAAAAGGACTGTGACGATTATGTAAAAATTAGGCCTTTATGATAGTTTTCTTTCTTAAAATGTCATTTAGTTTACTTACTTCAGAATATTTGCTTCCACAATTGAAGTAATTGAAGTTAATTCAGTGAAATTTTACTGGTGTCACTGGCTGTCACACTTGCCCAAAGCATATTTTATCCAAATATTCATTTTCTTTAGTCACTGCAGACAAAAAAATATTGTAAATCGGATATATTTGATGCAAACTGAAGCAGAAACTGAATGTTTTCAGAGTAAAAATACATATTTTGATTTTTAACAACCCATAGGCTCGAAAGGTAATTTAGTGATTCAGTGAATTAAAATGTTATATTTCTACTTGCATCTGATAAGACATTCTTAATTATGTTGTTTGTGAATGGGGTTAGAAATCCCCATAACTTTTAAAGATTGTTCACTGCAGTTCTTTATCACCACAGGATTAGACTGGACAATGCAATTCCTGGATAAACTAAGCTACGCTAAACTAAACTAAACTAAACTAAACTAAACTAAGCTAAGCTACGCTACGCTACGCTAAACTAAACCAAAGCATAACGCTATCACATTTTAAACCATTTTATAAGTGAGTTCATAAACCCTGTAGTATAATTTAATCTATGCTTAAAATTATTGCAGTGCAAAACAACAAAAAACAAAAAATATCCTCAGATCTGTTTGCAGAAACTCCTCTCAAAACATTCTGACTTTTAAATATCTTTTGGACTTTTGCAGGTGGATAGTTACATATGGCATCAAAAAAATTCTGGACAGATTTTAATGTCCCTGAAACATTTTCAAACTTTCAACAATCCATTTCAGAGATCGTCTAATTTTAATTTAAGATAATGTTCACTTTGCCATACAACTCGTGGGGGCATGTCTGAGTTGCAATATGTTTAGTTGTGATGTGTTCAGTCCTTTAACTGTGTTTCGAAATGAACAAGAAAAACATCTGATCTCTTGTTTTTAGCAAATCTAAAAGTAGCATGGGAGGGAAGTCTTCAGGTAACAGGCTTTTCTGTGGAATCAGCTTCTTCTATGGAAGACAGACGCTATTTCTTTAGGATTTAAAATGCTCCCTGTTTTTCTGTTAAATGTTTTAGTTACTGTGTATAGTCTGCTGTATGATGCCCCTTCATGAGCAGATGCTAGTAATGCTATTAACTTTAGCTTAGAGTTTCTCTATCTTGGTGCTTTTCTATACAATTTTGCCCCTTTTCTGTCTTCTCATCATTTAGCTCGTCAAGACAGATATTATGTTCGCAAGTGAAGATTTTATGCAATCTGTTGGCTTCTTTAACTTGGCTACTTGCATTTTTATCATTAATTATTTTGCAAATTTGCATCTGCAATTGCTGCTGTGATTAAACTGTATTCAATAGCATTTGCTTGTTACTGGATTATAATTGGATTGTAACTAGATTGTAATCAAACTAAAATGAACTGCATGCAAGTGGGTTTAAAAAGGACCTATTGCCTTTTTTCTGTATCATGTTATAAACTGGCATGATGCAAGTAAGTTAAATTGAAATAAATTACAACTGTGTCACTGTGCAGGGAATTGGTTGTGCGCATGCTTGCCTGTATAAAATCTCTCGTTTCAGCTTTCCTGCTTAGAAAGCACTAACTAAATGTCAGTCTGGCCCCTGCAGGGCTTAACTTCCTGGTACTGAAGGATTATGGGAAAAATGTCAAAGTGAAATCGCAGGTGCTGACGAGAGCAAACGTCTGCAAAACTGTGAGAAATGAAGATACGGAGAGACAAAAAATGGAAAAAAAAGAACCACATAGAGATTTAATTCTTTTTTTTTTTTCTTATTTTCATTTTCATTTGTAATGCAGCAATGGTGACAGGAATTCATCAGAAACATGCACCAAAAAATACACAGACCCATGAATACAGGCACACACATGACATATTACAAAGCCCCCAGCAAAATGACTCATAGTAGGTCCCTTGTATGTGTAATCCGTGACTGGGCCTTTGTGTGTGAGTGTATGCTGTCCTTTTTACCGTCATATTCATGAGAATGTGTCTGTGTGTATCACATGTTAAATCCTGTTACTAATGGTGTGGGCATCCATTTTCCATCTGGTCAGATTAAGTCAGTAAATAAAACAAAAAGCCCCATGAAGAATGAGGTGGGCCCCACAAAACAAAAACTAAAAAAAAAAAAAAAAAAATGCCAGTAAAATACTGAGATAAAATTGGTACTTAACAATTACTGAACATGACAAGCCCTTGAGAGACCATAATTAGCTGCAAGGCATCTTAACACTTTCCCTTGGTTTAAATACCGTCACATCAAGAACAGTTTTACACCACATGGGCTATGCTAAGTGTTGTGTGGCTTGCTTGAGGCAAAAAAAATAAAAAAAAAGAAATATCTTTTTTAGGATTGTTGGATTGTGATGAAATCGCTCATTGCATACATGAAAAGTTCTTCAAATAAATAGATTCAAAGCAATAAAATAGATAAATTAGGAAATAAGAAGAAAATAAGGAGGCAGATGGAATAACAACAACAAAAAAGTGTGATCTTCAGCAGAGACTCTATAGAAGTCAGGGCAACTGATGAGTCTACTGCAGGAAAAAAACTGTCAGAAAGGACGTCAGCTAGTTCTAACATCCGAGCTGTCACACAGACTGCATCTACTTACACACACAAACTCTACTTTGTGTCTATAACGAGAAAGAAGAACAGACACACAAATAGCACGCACAGCTGTGTCAGACATTGTGTTATTCCCTGAATGTTTTACACATAAGAAAATTTAATAAGGTGTGAAGAAATGCATAAAGGTCGAAACACACCGCTCGTCAATTCAGCTGCCTCTATTATTTTCTATTATAACCCACCGACGCTGTACTGCAAGCCACACGGTGACACTTCAGCACTGTCGCTGAGGAAAAAGTCCAGTTTCTATCTTTTTCTTTTTTACCTTCTAGGATTCAGCGCTGTCCTATTTTCAAGCGTCAACACCCCTGAAGTTCACTTTTTTATGCCTATTCACTCTTCTCTGGACCCTCCAGCTCGCTGAGGCTTTTAGCCAAGCAGCACTGCCAGGAGACGGAAGAAGACTGCTTATGTTTTGCTCAGGAGTTGCATTCTCGAGAACAATATTTGATTTAAGTAGTGAGTCAATAATTGTGTCATTGGTTAAGAAGTTCAGGTTAATGCTCTGTAACCTCAGACTCACCATTAGTCTTTTGCTGTTTCTTACCAACTCTGTTTAGTCATGGCTAAAAAAAAAAAAAACTGGTTCTACCTTGTTATACACTGTTAAAAAATAAGACCATCATAAGAAATACAAAGGTGTTTGTCCTGCAGGTTCTACAGTAGCTCACTGCAGAAGCAGTGCTATGCAGCTGTGCAGGGAATCACCAGCCCACAAGCCTGTCTACTTGAAGAATTCAACCTCTGCATTTACTAAGATCCATGGTGAAAAACATGGCACAAATCAATGGTAATTCAAGCACTGTGGTGTCGCAGCCATCAGTCAACTGTTTTCTGTAATTTAAACTGTGGTTCCTCCAAATCCCACAGCAGCTAACGTTAATCGTATTAGCTGTTTTGTTGTCCTCATTATTCACTGAGATGGTCAGGTTTCTGTTGAAAGAATATTTCTAAACATAACAGAGGAAGAGAGATCAAATTCAGTTCATCACTTTCATCCACCTTTTGTTTTATTACTGTTAGTTTTAGTTCTACAAGTTCATGTTTGTCTGTTTGTGTCTGAAACACTGAAAGGAGACCCCGTTTTCAGCCTCATGACATCTATGAATGTTCTAGTTTTTGGGTTTTTTTTTTACATATAACCAGCTTGTTTCCTTTTGAGAAATTTTATTAACTGGGACACGCTCAAACCCTTGTTTTTTTAACTTAATGATTGAACTACAGATTTGTCTTTACGTCTGTATTTTTTGGACTAGTGTTGGGAAAAAAATAAACTTCTTGTTTTCTGACTCAAACGTCAAACAGGGTTTACATGATGCCAAAGTCAGCCTTCCCTGTCTGCCAGATTTTCCTGTCTGTGTCAAGCTGACCAAGTTTTTGGCAAAATAAGAAAGAAGAGGAAAAATAGGATGTATTAAAAAGTCTTCTATTTTTTTTCTTGCAGTCACAGACAGATGAAAGTTGATTTTTACGTAACCCTGACACGGCAAGAGAGTAAAGACTCTATTCCTCTGGGAAAACTGATAAACAAGGTGGGAAGTGACCAGTTTTGAGTAACTTATACCATCTCTGTTAAATACTTTTAAATAACTATACTCTCTCATGTTGCATCATGTAATTGATGTGCACGTAACGTCCATGCGCAAGTAGAATATAGGTAGAATCCCAAGCAGGAAGAGCTACACTGATTGATTGTTTTATTCATTTACTTTTTGTTCCCTCCTGGTTCCATTTGTTTAACCTCTGCTGCTCGCTGGTGAGCAATCACACCATAATCCGGTCAGTATGGACCAGGGGCGGGGCTTCGAGGGGGGCTGGGAGCGCCTGTGCATCAGAGGGGCCCGGCTCAGAGGTGTGATGTGAAAGTCGGACCTCTACCGTGAGGGAAGCTGGAGAAGACGGATGAGAAGACGGGTTCCTTCCACGACTTAAACCCAGAGGCGCATGGAGTCTATAGGAACAGTTTATAATAACGCACAATATGCCGAGTCGCCGAGTTATGCAAGTTGTCTAATCCGGTTTGAGTCATGGTTGCTAAACACTTTACAACACTGAACAACATTAGTGATGTAGTAGGTGTAAAATATTGTGATGCATGACTAGCTTTATTTTCACTCTCGTATGTTGCGTTACGACACGCAAATTTACAAGTGAATCGTCGATATTGTCTCCAAGTGCATTTTGGGTAAAACTCATCACCAGTCGTCCACCACCATTAGTGCTGTATTATTTGGATCCAGTCATTTGCTCCGCCCCCCGCCCAGTTCTGATTGGTCCCACCAGTGGTATGGACCCAGTATATGACAACTATCTCAGTATGGCCATTAACATGAGCTCTGCTATAAAATATCTAACTTATACCAATGATCCCTCAGACAACATTGTGAGCCATGTCTAATTTAAACTTGATTACTTCTGCACTTTGTTGCTGATGTTGGGGGACTGTTTTGGGCTCTGATGACCTCAGACAAGCCTTGCTGGCAGTACAGGACATCTCAAGTGGCTCTCAGACAGATCCTGGAATGTGGTAGGCGTGTGTTTTGCGTAATCTTTCTCTGGATGCTCGTTCTAGAAGTTTGCCATTTCTTCCTGTTCCTTTCATCAATATTTAAACATTTTATTCTCTTTCTAGATTTACTTTAGTCCCATCCTCTATAGGAATATTTATTTCAAACTATGATCAGTTCATCTGCAGGATACTGTAGTTTAACAAAAAACTGTGATCTTCATTTTGTGTAAAAAGTTCCAGTTTATTTAAGTAATTTGGTGTTTTGGTTGTTGTTGTAGTTGATTAAATATGAAAATCGTTATTGTCTTTTGGTGGTTGTCAGAGACACTAGCAGCAATATGAGTATAATATGACATCTGTTAAATGAAAAATGTCAGGAAATAATAATAAAAAAGAAATCCCTGACAAAATGGTGAACTGTGAAGCAGATTAAGTGATACATGAAAACAGAGTTGAGGATAAGTGTAGAACACAGTGGAAGCATCAGCTTTTACAGAGATGGAAGATATTGTTTGTAACCTCAGCACTGTATATGAACATAAAGTGAGTGTGTTGTGTAATGGAGGATACCACTCTGGGAAGGAAGCTGTTCCCCTTAGTCTGTTTGTATGTCCCTTAATGGTCTCTTCTCCCCAAAGGAAGTGACCTGAGTAGGTGGGGTTCTGCATGATGTGGGTTTTGCACACGCTCAGAAATAGAGGTATGAGACAAGAACAGTTTTGTACTTTTTTGTACAATTTTTGAAATGTTCCCTGAAATGTACAATATTGGTCTTTAAAAGGCCAGAAGTGCACCTTTGAGGGTATAAAGTATAAATTTGTACCATTTCAACTTACTGCACCTGCAAGTCTTCCCAAAGAGGGTCAATCTCAATTTTATTAGGTTTCATCTATCATTTTTAATATTACGTTTTAAATGTTGGTTTAAGCCATCATAATTTTACTGTTTTATTGGTACGACTTCATCGTATAAAAATGGACCTGGACTAAAGGGTACAGGAATGTCTCTCAAAAAGGAACACGCCCAGTGACAAGAATTTGTACCCTTTTAGGTACCCATATTTTATAAGAGTGCATGAACTGTATCTGGGAGCTTGTTACCCACAATTCTCAGTGTGATGTTGACAATCAGGGTCAGACCTACCTGTGCCGTGCAACTAAAGCAACAAGCTGTAGTACAGCAGAAGATGACGGTCTGCTTTAGAAGTTCATTTGGAAATTTGGAAAGTATTTTTATTATTATCAGAACTACTATTATAAAAACTCCAGGACTCTGAGTATTTGCCTTGATAGGAGTATTGCTGAATATTATGTCCTACCACCAGAAATAATTTCATAAAAAAATTACAGATAAATTCTGCTGGATATTCTTGTGAAAAACTACAAAAATTACAAAAGATACATTTTTTCTGCGTCTGTATCATCCTTGAATTAGCACAAGTTTAATTGTCAACCCACAAAAATAGTTATTTTTTGTTGTTTTATATATTTCCCAGCAGCTAAAGCACATCTCATCCATTTAATTGCAGAAAAACAATTGTTTTTTGTTCAAAATTACTCTGTCGAGTCCCTTTTAAAAGGATTTTGTAAAGAGCTGAAATGCCTGTCTTACATTCCCCTATTTTTTTAATCTGTGCACAATGTTTTCAAACAAACACTCCAAATCTTTTAGCATTCAGGTCAGTTTCAGATGATGAAACATCAGCCCCTGATGCCAAACTTTCTTCCAGTTTCCAATGGTGAAGGTTGTTTCAGTATAATTTTCTGTTCTAGATTTTTTGTAACACGTTATATTCTTTATCTGTACTTCCACTCATATTTCTATTATGTAATTATAATGTGTTTTTCTGTAGTAGTTGAATTGAAATTGAAAGTTTATAGCTGATATTTTTTATTATTTTGACAAATCCCAGGAACTATGTAAGTTGTAATTTTGTTCAGTCATACAGTTAACAGCTTTGTTTTCAGTGATGTTTTGTTCCTTTATTGTAGTAGGTCATTAAAAATCTACTTTTCTGCACAAAAATGTGGCAGATTTCAGTTTGAGATTTAATATACATATATATGATCTGCAACAGACAACACTGAGTGTTTAAGTATCATCTTTCCTCCACACAAAGTATTTTAAATTATGTTTTTAAAGTCTTGAGCTGCTGGACAGTTTAAAGCTTCTGTTAACAGCTTAAATTTTACAATGAACCAAAACAGAGGATCATAAACTCAGTTTCTAAACCTTTGCTGCAGGTTGTGAAAGTATGCATTTTAAGTGTGTGTGTGTGTGGGGGGGGGGGGGGGC
>SSNP01000031.1:2426706-2456660 GCA_006937955.1 Pachypanchax playfairii
GGGGGGGGGGGGGGGGGGGCTCTCTGTGCTGTTTCGGTATTTTTGCGTGTCCCATTGTTTTAAAGTGGTGGACCATCCATCACCATTAGGCTCAAGAAGAGAGTCTGACTCACACTCAGGAACAATCTAATTCCACTAAAAACACCTCTCACCACCTCTTCTCTTGACTTTTCTCTATTGTCGAGTATATCTGCGTCACCCTCTTGCGCCCCCCCAACCCTCTCCCACTGTTGGATTTAAGGAACAGACTTCAGCAGATGAAAACCTCCCAAGCATGTCATAAGTAATACCTCACACACACAACCACACCACACACACACACACAGATGATGCCATCTTGCAGTAAGTGTATTGTTCTGACAAAGCTTTAATGGTGGTGGGGGGGTGGGGGGGTGTTTGGGGGTTAATCATTCAGGAAGAGAAGCCACATTTGAGTTTGAGACGAAAGACTCTTCAACTTTTTTCTGTCTAAGTGCACAAGGAAAGCTTTTAAAGATGTAATAGATTGGTGCAAACAGCATTTTGTAGTTTAGCAGCTATTCATCAAAAGTCAAGCAAGTATTACAAAAAACACAGTAGTTTACCAATTTTTTTAAAAATTAAGAAAGATAGAATCCAAAAGTTAACCTGTTGTTTTGCTACTCTCAGCTGTACAAACAAACACACAAGCAGGCTTGGACACAAGCCAGGATTCAAACAGACTGAAATAAATACATTTAAATAAATAAAGACACTCCAATTGTTTTAAGGAGAGTGGTTCCCAACCTGGCGGGTGCATCCTCCGTAAGGGGGCTCTAGAGAGCATCTACATCTGCTGTAATTTTATAGCTGTCTTCCACAACAGAAAGTATTTGTCCTTCCTTCTTCTGCTGCTATTATATTTGTACATATGAGTGTTTTCTTTTTTTGGTACAAGAAGTTCTGCTCTTTGGCTATGAGGTAAAAAAATTGGGAACCATTGCTTCAAAACATGCCTCTATATTCTGATTAATTTGATTGGTTTTCATGTGGATGAAACGTTTTATATCCTCTGCACTCAGGACATTTATGTTGTGCTATAGATTTATAAAACTTTACAGTGTTGAATGTTTGCTGCAAACATCTGTAAATAGTTTGAAGTCTGGAATATCTGTAGGGGTTTCATGAGTTTGCTGTATCAAAAATAACATGATAAATAAGTTCCAGCATGAGCACTTCTCACCTTTCTGCAGCTACTGTCAGTATTGATCTAACTGCACTCATGAATGATTCGTATTGTGGGATTAGTGGGTTCAGGAAGAGGTCTCAGCCTTGGGACATTTTTCTAATCAATGCAAATAGTTGATCTGACAAGGCGCGTTTAACGTCGCTTCACCAACAAAATGCATTACAAAAGGATCACATTTATTAATGATATGAGGTAGTTTCCTCCATGCACATTTTACAGCAAAGTCTCTGTGTATGCACGAGAGCTCATTTTTCAAATTGCATGTGCCGAACAAGGTGTTTTCGACAGACTGATCTCTGAAGATAAATACTAGTAACTGAATGAGAAGTGATTCAACTCTTGTGCAATGCCAAAGAGGCAAAAAAAAATCTTCCCAAAAGATGTAAAAAGCAGAAAGGGAAGGATGGGGAGGATGAATTGTTATGAGATGAATGTAGGAAAAGAATGGGAAGACAGTCATATATTTTTAGTTCACATATGATTAGTTCTCCTCAGAAGCATGTGGGAGTCAGCTGTCAAAAGGAGCTGAAGAGGAGAAGATAAAAGGTAACCTTTGGAAAGAGTAATAAGACAATGAAAAACCAGTGATGAAGCTGAGGATTCTGTTTGTGGGTGTGATTCAGGTTTCTACTGGTGGAGTTGGTCCAGACTCTGATTGGTTTGCTTATTACTGTTAGAAAATTATACATATGACATACGACCTGAACTTAAAAAAACAGCACACTGCTGGTTCACCACTGTATGAACAACATCATATTTCATAGATGTAACATTAGAGAACAGAACTGGACAACAACAACAGATCACTGAGGTGTTTTGATTGTTTCAAAATGACCACAAACCACACTGACTGAATATTTGTATCGACAGCTTTGCTGCCCGATGGCACCTATAAAAGTAAAACCTTGGAGCACATTGCTGAAAGATTTTAGAATCAAACACAGAAAAACAATGCAGTGTAACCTCGCTAAAGCGGACACTGACGGGACCAGATGTTTTGTCCGTTATGGTGGGGTGTCAGCCCCAGAGGGGTAGCGTCTCCGGGTGTCCTGTCATCTAGGAATGTCCGTAAACCATTGTCATGGACATTTCCTCAGTACATCAGCTTATTTTATGCTGATGATTTGCTATTTGATATGCTATGATTTTCTGAATATGTCTCATATTGAACAAAATTTAATGGATACTCAGTTTTCGGGTTCATTTATTATGAAAATACTCATGACCAACATTTACATTGTTTAAGCAAGGGAACCTGAAACCGTTGAAAGTCATATGACAATTTGTACCAAACGGCCACTCGTCTTAACGGACCTCAATGTCACATCAAAATGAGGGAAGCGCTAATACCTGTCCCTGAGTCCACAAGGTAGCGCAACAGGTCATTGGCAAAAAGTGTCTGTTGTCCTGAACAGCGGGGTGTCCACTCCAGAGGGGTTATATAAGTAGTAAAAACTCTTGGTCGGGTGTTCGTTCCCGAGGGGTGTCCGCAGGGCGCGGTTTCATTGTGTAGGGCAATGAAGAAAACACTAGGGTGTGGATGGATCTTGAAAAATAAGGAAAAGGCCAAAGCTCAAGTACACCAAGGTTCACTTGCCCCTCACCACAATCTTTGTATCTGCAGCACACGCCACAAAGATCCTACAACATCCTCCCTAATCCTTGCACTGGCAAGCAGCTAAACCAGAAAATCACACGGTGCTAGCATGATGCTACCCTGTGATCAGGTCATAGCCTTGGCATGAAGCCAGTCATAATAAAGCTACACGTGTGCACACAACCTCCTCGTCACGACACTTGATGCCCCAAAGTTCCACCCGCGACTGAAATTTTTTTGACAAAATTATAAGGGTTTAAGATAAATTGTTTTGGTCTGCTCTTGAAAATACAGTACACAGACAGATATTTAATATAGACAGGTCTACTGAGTTTCAAATACCAATCAAAGTTTCTAAAGATGTTTTGCAATGTTCGGTTTTGTTTTCCAATTTGAAAAGGGGGGAGTGCAAATTATAATTTGCATTTTTAAAATGTCCCAAAAGCATAGCGGTGTTGCTATCTGATATTCCAACAAATACAGGTATTGTTTTTTTCATGGGGGAATTTCTTTTTATATATATATACATATATATATAAAACAAGGTGAAACAGAGGATATAAACTGAAAGTCATTTCTATTCATAAGCAAAACTATGCAAAATACTTCAAGTTTCAATTTCCCTCTGACTCTCCTGCCCCTTTTCCTTTCAGCTGTTTTTGTCCCTCCTTATCTTTAGTTTCGTCCAGTAGTGCTTAAGAGGCAGCGGCGCTAGATTAGTATTAACTTCCATCTGTGTAGGTTAACGTGTGTGCTGGAGAACGCGTGTCAGATTTTATGTCGGAGTGGATTCTGAGAACAGGTACTTGAGCACATCTGGGCTTTCACAGAGATGAAAAATCTCCTACAGAGGCTCGAGTTGGAAATGGTGCTAATATACATACTGGGTTATCATATCTGAAGTGGACGACACTAAATACAGCTGTGAATCCAATCAAAAAGGATTTAGGAAGCATAGACTGAGAGAGGCAGTTGTGGCTACAAATTGATGAAAGTGTGAAAATGTGTCCAAATGAAGATTTTACACAAAATCTGGCAAATCTGAATATTGTGTTCACTTTTTTGCTAAATAAATACCCAGTTTCATAGTTCTCTATAATAAGATATAGGTTAATTTCTAACACATTTAATGGTTATGATGGTAAGTTGATAATACTTTAAGTTTTGAGTCATAAGTTTAACAAATTATTACATTGCTGTTGTTTCCAATGAGTTGCACATGATTTTAGGGTCAGATACTCAGTTGAACATCATATTAATTAATAAATACAACTTTCCTACCTGCTAAATGCTACATTTTCCTTTTCAACCCAGTTGGATGTAGTTCAATGAAATTAACTTTAATTTGAGTTCCTGTTGCAGACTGATCAGATGATCTCTGCTTTTAAAATGCTGCTGGCAGATGGATGTGCTGCAGTTTCATCACTGAAGCCGTTCCTGGACAGTTTGTGTTATGCTGCTGTTGCATTTCTTGATAGTTTCATGTTTAAAGTTTGTGGCTGAGTCGGCAAACTCGTTTTCGCCTGGATATGTTGGGCGACACTTAAAGCGGAACATGAAAAATGCAGTGTTACTTTCTTTGTAATGTCTCCTCCTACCAGGCCCACGCGCTCCATGTTGGAGAGAGTAGATTTTATTTGATTTTGTTTTTGGTTGTTTGTCTTTTTAAAAATTCAAATGACCCTCTGATCCCATGTTTTATCCTACTTAAAAAATAAGAGTCTGTTACTATCGGTGTTGCTGTGTTTTGAGGGATGTGAATGCTTCTTGCTTTAAAAAAAAGCATAGTTCAAGGAGCCATGAAGCAAAAAAGCAACGGTAAGCTGCTCACAGAGCAGACACAGACAGATGACAACCTGACTGACATTGTTGCTCAGAGTTTTTCTCTCTGTTTGCTGTTATTACAAAGTCACAGTAAATCTCTATCCTACTTGAGTCACACAAACACACGCACCCACATGCACAGATTTGTGCTCAATTCTGGTGTTTCATAATATATATATATCAGTTCAAAAACATCACATAACAATAGAACTAATTAGTTGCTGTTTGATGCCCCAAAGTATATATATTTAAAATCCAGTCAAGTTTTTTTTTCTGATGATAACAGTAGATTAAGTTCATGAAAGTTGTTTAGTTGTGAGTTGACATGGTGGGAAAGTCCTTAAAGAGGCCCTTCCATTAAACACAGTTTTTCTGAGGTTTCTGTTGAATATTTTAGCTCCACAGGTGTTCTTACCTTCATAGTGGGTGTGAAAACAGGTCAACAACTTCTCTTTCAGTTTTAATCTCTCAAACTACGCAGGTGGCGATAAAACCCGGGTTCTCCCGAGTCCGAACGGCCTGTATTTGTTTCGTCAGAAATCCTTTGTTCGTTAGCATTCGGCAGCATCCGCAGTTGAAACCACGCCTAGCATGCTGCTGGCTAAAAGCTGTTAGCATAAGACATAGCAAACAGAAAGACACGACGTCTGACGTTGCCATGCGCAGCGGGGCAGGAAACGGTATGCCTTGCTCTCATAGGCTAGTTTATTAGCGAATCTGAGTCCAGCAAATTTGAATAATGAATATGAACGAGCTGCTGCTGATGGAAGGAGCCGGAACCACCTGAATTTTAACACAGAGAGATTGAAAGGTCTGTTAATCAGTGTTTCCTGACGTTTTTTAGATATAAAATGTTTCATATTACTGGTTAATACTTCAGAAATAACCACAGAGTCCTAAAATTTGTATGAAATGGCCTCTTCAAATAACACAGAAAAGATGTTAATTGTTGATTTACTGATGTATTAACACCCTATTTTCTTACTTACACAGCAGATAACTAAGATCCAATCACAGGTGATGTCTGGAAATAACTGTCTGCTGACTTTGAAATATGTTGGATTGCAAAAGAATCACACTTGCTTTAACCTTTTGTTTTCTTGTAGAAACGATGCTATTATTTAAAGGGCTTGCTATAAATAATACAGAACATTTTTTTCTACATTGTAAGGACATTGTTGTTCAACTTCACCCATTGAAAGAAATAAAAATGGTCAGTATGTATTTAGAAGCTTTTTTTATTGTTTTTTTTTTTCATTAGATTTGCAAATCTTATAAAACCATATTTTATTAACAAAAAACATAAATAACATACCAGATGTTGAAACTGAGATATTTTACAATTTCATAGAAAACATTAGCTCATTTTGAGCTAAATGTTCAACAGTTGGATCAGAAACAAAGAATAAGGTCAAAGTTCAAAAGTGCATGTTGGTGATTTGTAGGCCCTGAGGCGACAATGCATTAAAAACAGGCAAGATGCTCTACTGGACATGATTTTATAGGCTTATTTCCATTGCAGTGCAGCAAGATTCCTTTGTTAGCTTATAAAGATATTTTATGATTTTATTTGTATGACTTTATTTCATTTTGCCATTCATTAAACATATTTTAACTGTTGCGCAGGGCTGTGTCTAGAAAACTTTTGTTGAAAGGCAGGTAGGCATTCAGATTTCTACAAGGGTAGCACATGTAAATTTATAACCTTAAAAATTCTAGTTTTTACTGAATTATAGAACCTTTATCATAATTTAAGGGGCTACCATAAACCAAAATGAAATAAAAATGAGTCAAACCACAATGTCAATGGTACACTTAAATTAACAATTTTCTTTGATTAATGTAAAAGAATTGATTGCATTTGATTGTTTCAACTTGGGGATGTCACCTGGGGCGGCCAGTCTAATTGGATGAGTGGCCTGTGCCCCCATGGGCCACCCGTCTGGACGCGCCCCTGTGTTTGTGGGGGGAAAAACTTAAAAGCTTTTTAGAAAACTGCCAAAACAACCAAAGCCCCTACCAAGACAAACACATTTTTATGACTGTGGGTTTTTTGGAGTAAAACTGTATATAAAAGGCTTAAACTGAACTATTGAAATATGTCAAGATGTAAAAATGTTTGCATTAAGATAAGACAGTAGAAGAAAATAATGAGAATTAAAAACTGATATAAATTAAAAGTCAACAAACTACGGAGGGGAAAAAAGAAAGGGAGATAAAGCAACATAATATTGGCTTTGCATGTTTCTTTCCCTTTCTAAACATTTAGTCGACAACCCACCTTTGTGTCCTACAAGACTGGCGAGTAGAAATATAATTGGCTGGTCAAAATGGTCTCGCAATGCACCACTGCCATTTAACAATGAAGCCGGCTTTATGGCTGGAATGTTACTCGAGTGACCCAGGCATTTATATACACCCATAAACAGACATTGTTATCAGGTGCTGCTGTGGCCCATGAAAGCCGTGTCTCAGAATAAAGTCCCAACAATACGCTTCAGTGTTTGAATTCAGCCAAGCTACACACTGTGTATGTGTGGATCATTTTTAAGCTAACTGTGTATGTCTCGAAGGGAGTTTTTTGACACTGTGTGCAAGTGCAAGTACACGTGTATGTTTAAAACCATTGTTGTGCTTCTCCTCTCAGCTGAAGCCAATTAACTTCACTGCTCTGCAGGTGATAACACACACGTTAACGTGCTTGCACACATGCACATAAAGAAACAAAGAGACAGGCTCTGACACAGTTTTTTGAGCAGTGAGGCTCTTTATTAGAAGGGAGTTATTTAGAGAGCCGCTATTAAGGTGAGGAGACAACATTTTGGGCTTTCGAGTTATAACACTGAATTGGTAGAATAATCTGTTGCTAAGTTATCGAGACTTCTGAGCTGGCATATTTGAACAATTAGTTAAAGACAAGTTTGTGAGAGATAAAATATACCACAGACTAAAAAAGCTTTCTGTCCACTTATCTAGACATCTATCGACCACCATTTGTGTAAGAAATAATTAAATATTGTAATAATGATGACCGCAGCCCATGAAATAACACTAGATAATTAGGAGTAGTACATAAAGTCCAATGCATCCAAAAAGGTTTTATTTAAAGATAATGCCTACCCAGATGAATTTGCATTAAGAGGGTCTGTCAAGTTCTTTTTTTTTTTTAAATCAAGTAATTTATTTCCATCCCAATATCAGGTATCCAAAACCTGCAACAGTCTTTTTAAAAGATGAATACTTTATTTGTAAATACATTTTAAAAATGACTTTCTAAACCATTATTAGACAGAGAACAGTGGGGAAATTACAGCTAATGAAAGGAAAGATTAAAAATTATATACAATATTATGCACAATGTTTAAAAGGGACCCAGAATATAAACTTATTTTTGCAATAATTTTCAAAAATACAGCACAATAAAATGTTGAGCGTTAGTGATGCATAATAAATGGCTGATAGTTTCCATTAAAGTCAATGAGACCCTTCCCACTGTGTGGGAATCGTCCCAGAAGCGTAGTGTCGCAAGCATTACATGGCAGTTCTATTTTTTACACGGTACGCTTCTAAAACGCGTCCAGTTCAGCAGATTTCCATTTGCGAGACTGTGACGGGTTAGAAGTCCGTAGGCGGTGTGAAAATAAGCCACATATGTTGTCATCTTTCTCCCTGCTTGTTGTTGTGTGTACTGACGAAATCATGCGCGTTTTCACTATTCTCATGAGATTTCGTGATCTTCCGGGACCAGCTGTGTGACGCTATGCGAGTGATTTACGCGTGTGAAGCACTCTCGGTAGGAAGGGATGCTCTGCTGATTGCGCGAGCAAAACGCTGCGCTCTGCCGACGCGTCCAGTGTAAGGTTCAGTTCACACGGATTTAATAAATAAGTAATGTTGAATTGTGATTTTATTTAACATCCAACAAATCTTAAAAATATTTGCCAAAATGTACTGGAAAAATATTCCTTTAAAAACTGTTTTCTTGGTGATAATTGCTTGCTAACGAGCTTCTTTGTTGTAAAATCACACCTGGTTTTCATTCTGGTGTCTTTTTAACCATAAAATCTCTTTAAACAGCTACGTTTCTTTAACAGGCAGCAAAACAAGCTTCAATTTAGAAACTCATTTTGAGCTAATCTGAAGATTTTAGACAATTCCTGTTAGCATGCAGCCACAACTTGAAATCAAATTTGGCGGGAGTCTAAAAAAAGGCTCCAAATATTATCTTTTTCTACCAGGGCATTTTGTGGCGTGTTGGAAAGCTGCTGCGAACAGGAAGGGATGTTGTCATGAAGTGATTTGTTTGAACTGTTTTTGTGGATGACAAAAGTCAAACAATGTATCCATTAATTACAGCACTCAAAGTTTTCTCCCCCACATCATCAACAACAGTTTACATTTCGACTTATCTGTGGTGCACTGATGAAGGTTTCTTTTTCAAACCTTTGTGGAGCAAGAAAACCAACATCAATAAATATATCAATGTTCTCAAATGCATTCCCCACTGTTCAACACCAGAACTACGAGTAGTCGTCACTGTGCAGACTGAGTGTAGAGTTGACAAGAGTTTGACAACTAATCTCTGTGGTGATGGCAGGGTCACTTTGTTTCTGTTTTATTGAGAGCAAACGGAGTAAGAATATTGATTCTGCCAGTTAGCTGGACTTCATGTGTGACACAGTTTTACACCATTGCCTAACTCTCCCTCTCTGCTATCACTCATTGTAAATGTTTTTTGTTGTTGTTGTTTTGTTTTTTCTGAGTCGCAGCGCAGTTGCTTTCCATTCTGAGAGTCAGACAGGTGTGATAGCAATTTGCTGTAGTGCATGTGGATCAAACATAGAAAACACAATGTCAAGAACAGAAGAGGTCAAAAGAACAATCTAGTCTAGAAAAGGAGGAACATCAGTGAGAACTGGAGTTTCACAATACACACAGAATTCTACTAGTATTGATGCTCATGTCTGGTGTGGACAAGCACATCGAGAGTGTTAGAAGGTAAACGATTTTGCATTGATGTCAGTTGATAACAAAAACACTTGTTTGGGTATGGTGATAAAAAAAAAAATCAGAAACCTATAAAACATATAAATGTACAACTCAAAATAATTAGTATGCAAAAAATTCTATTTAAAAAACATACCAGACTGCAGATGTTAGCTGAATGCTGTTTATACCAAGGCTGCTGCAAGTTTTCCTCTTAAACAGCAGATGTCACTAGTAAGAAAATAATACAGGTTATTGCACCAGAAGAAGAGTTGGACCCTAAAAGATTATTCTACATTCTTCATACACAAACATAGCAACACTTTTTCAACTTTTCTGTTGGTTTTTTAAAGCTGATGCCTGAAGAAACATTCCCGCACGCAGACTTTGATCAAACATTCAACAGAATAGAGTTCCATCAGTACAAAGACTAAACAAACTGAGCATGTAGATTTAACATATACAATATTTAGCAAAGTATCCAAACATGTATTTATGAGCTTTATAAAAGGTTTAGAACAAATATTTCTTGAAATTTATCAAAGGGAGAAACAACATGATTTAAAAAAAAGAACATGTTTTCTGCATTTTATCCCTTTCTACTCTTCTTGCTGTTTAATTTAATGATGAAACTCCACATCTTACCAAAGCAAACCAAATAATAACAATAACTTGAAAAAGTAGACTAAACTCTTGGATGACGAAGTGCCAAGAAATCACCTTAATGATTGCAGAATGGTAAAGGTTGCTGTGGCAACTGGGAGTCCTCTTGGGTAAGAGAATAAAAGAAACAAATTCAGCATTGTATAAGATTTTCTAATTAAGATATCCAATATTTCAGCTTCTATAACCTGAAAGATTTTAATTGGTGTTTATGTTTCTTATAGTCACAGATAAAGTCTGGTACAGGTGAATGTCACATAGCTGAATGTTTCCTGGAACCCAAATAATGCTAGTTTGTATATTTATTCAAGATGCTTTTCTAAAACAAACTTCAGTGAAGAGTGTTGCTATTTCGATATAAGTCAAATTTAAAATTTGTAATTTTTGTTGTATAATTTCTAAGAATTTGGCCAAAAAGTAAAAATCTAGGTTGTTTATTCACACAGCGAAAGGTGGTTGGGAAAAATCAGAATACAGGAAACTAAGAGAAGGATTGTTTATTAAAGTACACATTTTCATGTGATAGAGAAAAACATAGGCATGTAAGAAAAATAGGAGGGGGGGGGGTCTAGAGAGAGGTTGAGATTGTGTGTAAAAGAGACATTTCTGTGACCTTCTGCCTCACAAACCTCCATCTGACTAAGAAATGTGGAGGGATGGAGTGACGAGGGAAGGACTGCTAATGAGGGGGAAAATGGATGTTGGGAAAAGACAGAAAGATGAAAAGAAGTGATTCAAACCATAAGTGTTCAGTATTTGACATTTGTGTGACTGATAACTCATTCTTTTGTCTTTTAAAAATGAGTTGGTTTACAGAGCCCGACAAAAAATATGCAACGAGGATTAAAAAGTCAAAATTAATACAAGAACACTTTTCATTTTAAAAATAAAATTGTGCAATCTCAGACACTGAGTAAAAGTAATGTTGAGATAAATCAATACCTGTTTATCTTCAACCTGATGCTTGAAATGTTTCCATATGATAGAGTAAACCTCCAGTGTAAAGAGCCACCTTCTTGTTTTCTCCCCTGAGGAATGGGACTAATTATGATCCTGAACTTGTGCATAAATCTAGCGTCATTTACCACAAGCCACCATCTGACAGTTGCTATAGTAACACTTTTAAACCACTTTTACTTAAACTGACTGACCGACGATGCTGTTTAATTAACAGGAAACTTACTGAACACAAGTATTTGACTAGCTCCATCCTTTACAGTGATCACATCGACTTCAGTTTATTCACGTTTATTCAGATAGGTTAATAAAAATGTTTGGCTGAAACTGTGAGCTGGTTTTTATACTGCAGCCCAAACACCTAACTCAGACATCTTCAAACCACATGTGGGACTTTTTAGATTTAATCATATCAGCCTTCTTGTGCTGTGGCATTTTTATTTCTGCAGCATCCACTGGCTGCAATGCAGGAAGCTCTTCCTTCCAGCCCTTCATCTTGTTTCTGCAACTAGCACTGAGAAACTATGAGAACAATTTCCTACACATGAGGGATGAGAGAGGTGATGAAGGAAATGTAGCTGTAAAACGTTCTCTGCATTAGCTTGTAACGGTACAGCTAATATAAATGTGAATCATTTTAGTTAATACAACTGCTAGTAATACGAATGAGTCTGACAAGTCTGACGAGTGGAAAGAAACTGAGACACAACATCCCTTCACAATAAGAGTCCGAGTCAAACGCACCACTCACTTAACCTTAAAACTCTTATAACATTTGAAGCTTAAATTAAATAACATTCATGAAGACACAACAAAGTTGTCCTGCAGACTAAAATCATCCCTGTTCATGTGTTCTATAGTAAGATGAATATCTTAGGAAAATAAGTAAGTAAGTCAGTAAGCAAGCAAATAAATTAATAAATAAATACAGTAATTTCAGAAATAATGTGTTTGAGCAGCTGGAAACTTCAGTAATTTTACTTGCTTCACTGCATGTAAAAGTACGTTTTTGTACATTTTTAACAAAGTTTTAAATAGGCCATTTCATAATAATATTCATTATGCAAAGCTGGACTCAGATTGGCTAACAAACTAGCCTATGAGAGCAAGGTATACTGTTTCCTTCCCTGTTGTGCATGGCAACAGCACACCAAGTCTCTTCTGGCTTGATACGTTTTTATGCTATAACTTTTAGCCAGCAGCATGCTAGGCGTGGTTTCAACTGCGGGAGCTGATAAATACTGACGAACAAAGGAGTTGTGACGAAACAAATACAGGCCGTTCAAACTCGGGTTTTACCACCGCCTCCGTAGTTTGAGAGATAAAAACTGAAAGAGAAGTTGTTGACCTGTTTTCACACCCACTATGAAGGTAAGAACACCTGTGGAGCTAAAATATTCAACACAAACCTCAGAAAAACCTATAATGGAAGGACCTCTTTAAAAGGCAGTGATAAAGATTACAACACCGGTATTTTTAAAAAAATAATCCTGAAAAATATTAATGCCATTTCAGCCCTATAAAAAATGGAACCTATAGGTGAATACTGCAATGACTCATTTCTCCTTTTTGTACACAAAAAGTACTTTTAATAATGTGTTTTAACAGAAGCTTTATGCTGCCATGTCGGATTATATACCAGATGTTCAGCTAAAAAGACTTGTTTAGAGACGCATAAACGCTTGAGAGGCATATTAGTGGTAATGTAATTGGCAAAACCTACATATTTAATTAACTTAAATGTTTTTAAAAGATACAAATTTAAGCACAATTTAAAACTATGAAACTGAACATAATTTAAGTGCAGTCTTAACTTTTTTTTTTTGGTACATTAAAAAGGACTGCACATATTTTTGACATCAACAAAGATAAGAGCTGCATGCTTGTGCAGATTTGTGAATTTAGAATGCTTATATTGCAGCCTGTGGAAGCTTTAAGAGCCAGCCTGTCATCTGGTCTTTTAAAAAAAAGAAATCATCCAGGATGTTGCTTGTCTGCTTATTTACATCCGATTTCACCTCAAAGAAAGGCTTTACCATTTATACTATGCTGTAAATAACTAAAAGGTAGGGTCATTGACAAAAGGCACCTGCCTTTGGATGAACATGTGTAGCAACATGAAGCCAACTAGTCTTGGTGTGTGGGTGTAAGCAGCATCACACAAAGTAACACTGCTTACAGAGCTCGAAACTGAGAAGATGAAAATACCTCAAAAGATAACACTCCAGCTCTAAAGTCTACAAACACATTTTAATTTTCAGGTCTTCATCTATTTTATGATGGAATTTTAGTTGGAGAATATTCTAAAAAACTTAAAGCGGTAAGGCTAATTACTGGGTTTCATCTTATTTGCAGAATGAACGTGGAGAGTGGCAGCTTTCTGCCTGCTGTCGCGTCATGCAGGCTTATGTTCGGCTCCGTGTCATGGCAGGGGGTGTAGCTACTGTATCAGACTCCTTGCAGAGCTGTCTAACAAGTCATCCTGCTGTTTCACTAGACACATTGTAGAACTAAGCTTGTTTGATTACTACAGGGCTTACCACCTTTTACTCACAATGCTGTGCAAATGCATGTGCAAGTGTGTGATCATTAGCTTTTTTCTACAAATAGAAATCAATTAAAAAATACCAGCATGGTCACTTTTATTTAAAAAATGGGACATGATGCAGAAAAAAGAAAAAGTGCTTTGAAAATCATCACCAGATCAAAACATATTAAAAATATCAAAAACCCACGAGTCTGTTTTGTTTTTCTTGGTCTCTTGTTCTTGAAAACACAGTGTGTCTCTTAATAAGCTGTACAGACTAGCAGGGTGGGGGTTTTCTCAGAACCCAGATCAGAACAATTATCATATATCACAATCTTTATCATCTCATTTTTAAATAAATCATGCTGCATTCTTTGTTTTGAGCTTTGCTAATGACAGATGGACAGCATTTGGAAACATTATTGATGTTACAGTAAACGATACTTGGAAAACTTCAAGTAATTGAAATGACTCATAATGAGGACAGTAATTTGTCCTATTTCTAAAAAAAAAATACACAGAATATTTGTATTATTTTTCTGAACATTTAAACAGGAAAACCTCAGTTTTGCTTTTATTCTGACAAACGAAATATAATTAGATTAATGAAATCTCGTCATGGCCGTCCAATAAAGTTTAGGTTTATGTTTTTGTTCTTGATTTAAGATATTATTAATTATATCACTTCATATTTTATGTCAATTTGGGGAATTTTTGTCCCAGTTTTCCATAACTCGTTGTCTCTCTGTTTTCTTGTATACAGAGAATTATTAACACCTTCCTCCTAATGATCCCTTCCTGTATAAATACTCCCCAGTTTCTCCAACTCAACATTAGATCCATCACTGTTCATCTCTTACTGTTACACATTCTTCTGTTTTCATGTTTGCCAGTTTTCTTTTCCTCTTTAAGTTTGATTTTTGTTAATTTTTCTTTTATTAAATATCATCAAATGTATTTTACTTGCACCTCAAACCTCCACCTCTGTGTTTGCTCATTGGATCTACATCCCACATGACAGATTATAGTTGACAAAGCATCAACAGGGGATATTACATCGTGTAAAAACTAACTCAATAGATAACATATGTAATAAGAATCAAACAGGGCCCAGACTGAAACTTTGAGGGGCTCCATCTTTAAGCAGGGCTGCAGATGGAAATTATTTAGATTTGTGAGGATAAATAAATCAAACCTGAAGCAATTTTTCTGTTACTGCTGATGACTTCAGCAAAGAAACATGTTTTTCCAATCAGAATTTTGCAACCGAGTTTTGATCAATTACATAGAAGGGTTAATCATACCTGTACAGATGGAATTCTAAATAATACAACAATCCAGTTCACCTCTGATGGTCCAAATGAACTGATGAAAAAGAGAATCCCTTAATGGATGCAGGTCCAACAGGTGAGACCTATGAGGTCTTCAGTGAGCAACAAATAAAAGTGAGGATAATAGATCTATTTGTGGGAAAGATGATGTTGAACTGTTAAAATATGCAACAAAAAATAAAGATTTCAGCATTGAGACTGAAAAAATCAGTTATGTGAGCAGTGTAGTAATCAAACCCATTCAGGGTCTTTATATGGACAGCTGTCCACAAGCTGTTTCACATGTACAAGTGTTAATAATTTACTTGCACATAGGCCACCACATTGAACTTAAGATGTGTCAATACACTGACAGTGTATGTGCATTCTATAATAAACTCAATTTGTTTAATAGATTGTTAAGTAACACGCCAGCTCTAATCTTCTGTCAACACTCTTGCTGTGTTTGTCGCCATGTGTTCGAAGAACTGTTGCGTGAGTAAAATAATTTATGTAAAATTCGGGTAGCAGTTTGTGCTAAACATAAATCCTTATCAGTGAGAAGCAACATGGAGATTTTTATAGAGGCGGACGCTATTAGCAGTTGATTACCAGATTAATATGTACTTATGTAATATGTAAGTTTCAGAAACACAACAACAATGAAGGATTTATCTCCATTAGCAAATGAGAGACAATTAGAACATACTGCTGAATTAAGGTCACCGTATTTTTGTTGGCTTTACAATAATATTGCAGTTATTTATTATACTGTTATTTACAGTGTATCTAATTATCTTGTTATATATTTTAAGCATATTAGAAATAATATAGATAAACAGAGCCTATGAGCCACTGCAGAGAGGATCTTTGAAATTACTAAGAAAAAATAAATAGAGATGGAAATAGAAACAAACAAAAATGTGGTGAGATTTCCAGTAATCAGACATTGTATTGCATGCAGCAAGTCTCACCTTCGTAGCATCTCATTAGAAAATCCAGTTTCCACCAGTTAACTAAGGGTTTGTGCTAAAAAGTTACTTAAGATTTAACATTTTGTAGTGTCACACCAGTGGATTACTTCTTCCTGGGTGAATCTTTGTGGCAACTTCTGTTGGAAACTCTCACCTGATACGGAGCAGAATATTTTCAAAATCAGAGATCAAACATATAAAAGCACCAGCTCCAGGCCAATTAATTTTCTAGCTTCACAACCCTTGAATATTTATGTAGAAAGAGCTCCAGATCCATATTTTAGATTATTCATGCGATACCAACGCCTCACTTTTTACATGACAGGGTAATAATTCAAAGTTGGAACACCTGGGTTGATGGCCAGTATCCTCATATCGTTTAGTTTGATCTCAATGACGACTCGGTAAAATATTATTGGTCAATTTTTGCACAGAAAAAATCTACAATGTCCTGACCAGAGAAGTCAAGTTTATTTATAGAGCACTTTAACATACAGCATGGCAGCTGACCAAAGTGCTGAACAGCCAATCAACAAATAAAGCGAAATAAAAAATGGAACAATAAACACATATCAAAACAAAGAATAAAACTGGGGAGAAAAAATTCTCTCTCAGAGCAAATTCAGAGGGTCAGAAAACAGAAAGCATCCAAATGTTCCTGATCCTTTGGAGAAGTTCCTGCTGTTAAGATGTGGCTAAAGTGTAGAGAGATGATGTTAGAACAGCAGATAAAGGCAGGTAACGGCAGAAGCCTTTTAAGGGTGAGCAAAGAAAAGGCCACGACAAAAGTGGATTGCTAAAATACACTACACAGATCCACTCACACACAATATGAATTATCAGTTCCCAGATAACTCCTTACTTACAAAGATATAGGTATATAAAGGTCAACAAAGTCCAGTTTTGTTGTTTGCGGTGGATCTATATTACCAGTTATCATGTCCGTCTGTGTGCAGTCTTTTTATTCCTCTTCCAAATGGACTGACCTTTCTCTAAAGGTCAGGCTGTGACACCACTCACATGCACAATACCGTTGTGAAGAGCCAGAGACAGTCAGAATCAGGTTTGAACACTGGCAAACCACTGATACAGCTAGTCCCTTCTGCTTTTTAACCTTGTAACATGGGAGTTGTACAATTTGTAAATGTTGCCTAAGGTTGAACAATGTTTCATAAATGATCTCCATTAAACCTAAAGTGCAGCAAATGGTTGGCAACCCAGAGCTTTAACACTCACTTTATGCTGTTTTTATACATTTTCCTGCAAAGAAAAACTAAATATTCACACATACAGGGGGAGAACATGCAATGTAAAAAGATCCCACCCTGGGTTTGACCTTCTGACCTTCATGTGGAAGACTCCTTTTTTTTAATTATACAGATTTGACCTTGTACTTAAAGTGTCATCAAAACGATACCATCTGTGTTGTTTGAATCAGGCAATGTGAAAACATTTACATAAATGTGACCACTGTCAGATCTACTGTATATATATATATATAAGTCGGTTTTTTGAGGAGTAAATTTCAGGTCCAAAGAGGGGTTCCGACTTATATGCGAGATATCGGGAAGAAGTAGTTTTTTTCAGAGGAAAATGTCGACAGTTTGGGGACTGGAGCAAGTACTCGGACGAGCGAACGATGTTCCTTATCGGCATGGATTATCAAAGACATGTTATATCTTTTTAATAAATATATTGTTACATCCCCGGCTCGAAATGGGCTGCAATAAAGGTAAATTAAAAAGGTAAAAAAACGGCGAACGAATGAGGTCGAACTTATACGCTAATCGACTTATATGCGAGTATATACGGTAGTCCATATTATCATCTTCTGTCAGGGAAGAGACCCTTAGTGTCGCTTTTGCATTATATTGAAGGTTTGAACGTGGATAGTCTGACATTAAAGATGGTTGTTTAACAGACGCTCAGAACAGATTTCCTTCAATACATAGTTCCTTCCAGGAACTGCCGAGCACATTTATAATTGGCAATGATAAGCCATCACACTCACAACTAATTAGGTAACTGGTTAAGTGGTATAAAGTGATCTTTGGCAATATATAAAAGAGAGAACTGCAAGTGTGTGTGAAATAACAGATGTTGCTTTTTATGGGCACCCCTTCATTTTCTTTGATAAAAAGTGAGCAATTTTAGTTATTTTTTTTCCTTATTGTTTTATTTTTGGTTGTTTTTGCATTTGGTGTTCAAAAGTCATTATGACCCAAACAGTAGCACATTTCATGTCCTTTTATTTGTCCTTCAACAAATGCAGTTTACAGCAAATCTGCTGCCCAGCAGGATTAACATGTTGGACCTTGTCCTTGAAACTGAAGTAACTGAAAAACAGGGAAGTTACAGCACGCAACAAGGTTGCATTTGAAGGTTTTTATCAGCTGTTGATGCAAATGCTTTGATCTAAGCAGTGATGATCATATCTATATGCCAAGTGTTGGTAACTGAAAATTGTAGAAGATGTCAAAACTCAGCTAAGATCACATTGGATCAATTTGATATCCAGTGAAAGTTTTTGTCAAATTATAATCTTCCACAATGTGCTGCCATGTAGTCAGAACACTGTTGAATCTTTTAAAGTGTTAAATCATAGTTCACACTCAGATAATCAGAGTTTACAGACATATATTTACATCTAAACCCAAGAACCAAAAAACTGTAAGGACTCATCACACACGAGTGAATGCAGTAATTATTCTACATATGGTGCATAGAATCATTACTGAGTTTTCTCCTGATTTAACTTTAGTGGATCAACAACAAAAAGTTAAACAAAAAAAAAAAAAATCTGCACTTTGTAAGAAAAAAATGAGTGATGATGCTGCTTGAAGGAGAATTCCTCGGAGTTTCTGATAAGACATTTGCCTCAGGGTTTGCTGCAGTGGAAATACAAAGCAATACAAAAGCCTTTATCTGAATCAAAATTGTTTTAGGGACTTGTAAAATCAAAACTTCTCAGCTCAGCTTCGTCTGGATTTGGTTTAGTCACTTATCTGGTTAAAGCATCCGTCACACAGGATCAAACCCCTGCTACGAAGTAAGAAATTCAGTGAATGGACGTTGCAGGATTTTGGCACAGTCTGGCCTGTTTTGCATACATAAGTCCACAATGGATGTGACCATGTGGAAAAATTCAGCAGCAACGTTTTGGTGGTTTTTCATCATGTTAGGAGCATTTCCAGGTTTTAGGTCAATCAGGGGAGTCTGGTAGTTTAATGTCTGGGATACTACAGGGTGGGCCATTTATATGGATACACCTTAATATAATGGGAATGGTTGGTGATATTAATGTCCTGTTTGTGGCACATTAGTATATGTGAGGGGGCAAACTTTTCAAGATGGGTGGTGACCATGGAGGCCATTTTGAAGTCGGCCATCTTGGATCAAACTTTTGTTTTTTCAATAGGAAGAGGGTCATGGGACACATCAAACTTATTGGTAATTTCACAAGAAAATGGTGTGCTTGGTTTTAACATAACTTTATTCTTTCATGAGTTATTTACAAGTTTCTCTTTGTTCACAGCCACTGACTTGTCGAAGAGGTTAACACATGAGGAGGGGGTCGAAATTGTGTTGATATCTGGTGAACGCAGTAACCGGGTCATTGCAGGACATTTCAATGCAAGACACCCTACGAGACCACCCATCTCCCATGCTACAGTTAGCAAACTGCTTGCTAAGTTTTGTGAAACTGGTTCAGTGTTGGATTTGCCACTGTAGTATCAAGCTGCATCTGGACAATCTGAGACAGTTATGCTATTGTCGGCCCCAAGGCATAGTGAGGTGATAGATAGACATGTTAGGGTCCTTGACTGAATGCATAAGCAGGAATCACATTAAGATGAAATCATTTTGGCCTTGACTGATGTTTCCCAGTGTGTCTAATCACAATCTTAGATGCATTCGGGGCTGTATGAATACATGTTAGCATGATCTCTGATGGAGTATAGTGAGAGAAAGGACTGAAATACATTACACAGCAAGAAAATAAGAGAATACAAGGATTGTTCTTCTCTGGTCTTTGATCTTAGCTTGATATTTGATTCATGCTAAAGTACTTTAATTACTATAAAAGGTACTTTGAAGATAATGTAGACAGCTAGCTATCTGGTTAATCTTAAATGAAAAGAAAAGTAAATATGTACAGGTAATTTTTTGAGTTAATAGCATCCTGAAGCCAGGATTTCTTACATTAAACTGTTATTAAAAAAACAAAAACAATAACAGACATTTGGTTTGAAATTTCCAACAATTAATTTTTTGTAAGTCTGTTCATCGGAATTTCTATTAAGAGTAGGAATACTGGTAACCTCATCAACTTGTGAAATACATAACTAAAAATCTGGATTATGAAATCAGAAGTCTATGAGTAAAAACATAATTTTCCCCTCACTATGTTTATGATTTATACAGGGACAAAAACAAAAAGACCCCAAGGCGTTTTCGTGCTTCTTCGCCTACTTGCATGCAATTTTTTTTCTTGACGTATTACTGATAATATTTACTGTCCCAGGTGCTTGCACCCGATAGCTTATTCAAATGGATTCCAAGTATTGTCAGCACCACTGAACTGTGCAGTTATTTCCCAATTGTAAGCCTGGTGGCAATAATTTCTAGAGCTACACAGTGTGTCACAGAAACATCAGCTCCATCACCTTCTGCCCTCCCTCTCTGTATGCAACTCTCCTACCTGAGTCTCTGTTTTCTATTTTTGATAAAAAAAAGGCACCAATCAACCAGCGAGTGACTACCAAACAGTCACCAAGCAAGAGGAAAGGTCCATTAAGAGTGCTGGTCCATCAAAGGGCCAACACAGAGACAAAGAAGACAAGAACGGGGCCCATTCTCTCCTAAAGACAATTTGGACTATAACTAAATAAACCTGAAAAGAGAAAGTGAGAATAAAAATTTGAATTTATGTTTTCTTTGTTTTGGGGGAATTAATTATGAATCTATTGTAAAATTAATTGTGATTTTTATTTAGCAAAGGCGCCACATAAAGAATCTTTATTTTCTTAATAGTAAAACTATTTTGCAGTCTTCACTAATAAGATTTGAAACCTCATAGTGCAAAAAATGTACAATTATCACAGTTTAAATAAATACAGACAGTGTTAGACTACAATAGTCATTTAAAAACTGGTCACTATTGAATTGACAGTATGACCAAATTTTCTATTTTACTGTAACAAATATTTGTGGCTTTACAAGTAAATCAAACAATTAAAAATAATTTTTAAAAAAAACTTTGAGTTATATTAATCATTGAGAAAGAGTGCCATGACTTAATCAAAAGTGGTAATTATTATGGAAAAATCCATAAATAAATTGAAGCAAGAACATTGAAACCTGCTTTTATTTTTATCATGATGCATGATGTAGCTGTTCTCCACCTGCCCACTAGGTGTTTCCTGTATGGTGTTGCTCTACATGCCTGTTGCTACAGCTGGCTGTTATTATCTCATTAGTTTCTGTCCTAGTAATTATACTCTGGTAGTTACTTCTGCTTTCTTCTTCTATTGATCATCATTACCTATTACTAGATATTTCAGTCAAGCTACAAAACTTAAGCTACTTTTAACACAAATCAACATCGTTAGCAAAGTGTATTAGACAAAAAGCCTCAAAATTAGAATAATGGAATAGATAAAAGAAGCTGTCTGTGATGTAGTTTTTGAAAATTTGTGTTGTCTATGTATTTTGGATAATTCTAGTTTGTCAGACGCCTGTTAAATCCCCACAAAATGAATGTCATGTGAATTAGATTGTAAAAACTCCTTTGATGCAAATCTATAAACCTTCAAGTTAAAGTTCAGATCTTTTAAAGTTTTTCACCAGAATAAATGTGTAATGTTAAAACACTTATATGAACAACAGAAGTTGTTTTAAACAACAATAATACACCTATTGCTTTTCTCAACCTGGGTTGGTTGTTAACTTGAACATTTAAACAAAATTAAACTTTACTGTCAAAACCAAGGTCAATCAAAGAGGCATTATAAACACATAAGACCTGAATTGATAATCTTTTCATCAAATTTCATAAAAACAGCTGGTAGTTTGGGTATCCAATCAATCTAAAATTTTTCCAGTTTTTATTTTCACTCTCAGATATTCACACCTTTTCTATTCTTCATATTCTCACGTTATAATGTCTTCTTATTTAGAAAGAAACTATCTGTGTGCAGTTGTTTTTAATTTGGCATGTATTAATTTACTTGTAATAAAATTAAAGTAGATGAAATTTAAAACACAAAAACTGGTGTTATTATACTTCTGCTCTAATGCAGGGCTTTGAAATGAGATAAGAGGTAATTAACATATCAGAATTCTTTAATCTAATTAACATAACATGACTTTGATATCAGACAACTGCAGCCTGGAAGTCAAACAATGCACAAGAGAAGGAAAACGTCTCATTTTTATTAATTCTCTTATCCTGTCAGTCATTCCTAACTCAGTGAAACAGCCTTCTGTCTTTGTGAAATTGAATAATAAACAAATTTGGCAAATCCA
This sequence comes from Pachypanchax playfairii, assembly GCA_006937955.1. Classification (NCBI taxonomy): domain Eukaryota; kingdom Metazoa; phylum Chordata; class Actinopteri; order Cyprinodontiformes; family Aplocheilidae; genus Pachypanchax; species Pachypanchax playfairii. Next base: position 2,449,280 of record SSNP01000031.1, read on the forward strand.
CATGAAATAAGTTGCCTTTTAATTTTGTTCTTTTATCCACTATTTCTGGGGTCAAAGTCTGTTCAATACTGGGGCTTCTATTCTGTTCCCATTAATGAATAAAGTTCCTGCTTGTGAAAGCAAATCAAGCCCCTGGAAAACAAAAAGCATGTATCATACATAAATAAAATATAAGACATGCTGCCACAAGGTGTTGACAGGTGCAATAAAGTGGGTAATGAACAATAACGTTACTGAAGATAATCAGGAAAATACTTTTGTCAGCAAATGAAGTGATTTCCTATAAACTGATTGTTTTCTATTTTTATTTGTAGAAAGTCTAAAAGAGAAGAATTAAGCTCATCTTAAATATTCATTGACTAACTCAATAGCAGGTGTATTTTACATGAGCTCTATATTCTGGGATGAGATTAAAAATAACATTCTACGTGATACTTAACTATTTTTATATAATTGGAATAAAGGGGCTTTTTTCAAAGCCATAAAAATTCTAATTATGTCAGCCAGTATTTTACTTAATTGAACACACAAAATGGCAAAAAAAAACACATTTTCAGCTGAATTCATGAAAATTTTGCATGTGTTGAAACCTCAAAAGAACTGTGACCTTCATGAAACATTTAATGGCACACATGTTTAACACAATTTATTCAATGTTTCTTTGCATCTTAATTTTGGGGCAATTTTTTAACATTTTACTGGGAATTTGTTTCATGATCAGAATGTCAGAATCCCTTTTTATGAGGAGATTAACCCTTCTTTTCCACTGGACGCATAACAGGCACGTAATGTCAGTGAATCATAATACGCGGTTAATAGCCGCCATTCAAGTCAATGAGACCGCAGTGTGAATCAGACGAATCTCAGAACCGTAGTGTCGTGGCCTTTACGTGGCAGTTTTATGCACTACACTTCTAAAACATCTCAAGCTCAGCAGTTTAGTTTGAACCAGACAGGAAATCAGGCATTTGTGAAAAGTAAAATACCCAGAAGTTTCAAAATAAAGGACACGTGCAGATTTCCATTTGCCTGACTATGAAAAAAAGACACTACATGTGACGGGTTTGAAGTCTGTAGGTGGTGTGAAAATAAACCACATACCTTCTAGATACATGTAGTCATCTTTCTCCCTGCTTGTTGTTGTGTGTACTGACGAAATCACGTGTGATTTTGCAATTCTCATGTGATTTCATGATCTCCCAGGACCAGCTGGATGGAACTGTTTCGCAAGCGATATGCATCTAAAACACTCTCGGTGGGAAAGGACACGCATCGATTATGCATCCTTGGGAAAGGAGGCGTTAGAGACTAATGCAATGATGCTATACATTTTGTGATCAAACTTTATATTGCAAATTTTATAAACTTCTTCAAAGTTTCAATAGATGCATTCCAAGGGACTTATTGCAGACACGTCAAAGCAAAAATCTCCAAGCAGCCAAAGGATTCATTGTAGACCCGCTAGCGGGTCAGCAGAGCAAAAACTAAAGAACAAATAAGAATTTTAAAAGAATAAAACAATATCAAACACCGGCGAGAATTCCAGTCAAAATATGTGGATTTCAGATTTTTTTTAAATGACAAGGCTAAACAAAGAAAATCTGACAAGCAATCAAGACAGCATGTGTTGATGAGCTGAATAATTAACAGGTGAAAACTGGCACTAAAACAGAACAATAGACACAATCACCAGCAGAAAACAAGCTCAGGAAGACTTTATTTCTTCAATATAAACTGAAATTATTTCTTGATAAATCATTCATGCTAGAAAAGTAGTTAAAAACAAATGACAAATGTTATTCTGGTAATGAATTTACCACCTTAAAATCATCAGTCTGTTTATCACAGTTAAAAAAAAACATTGTGAAAAGAGTGAATATGTTTATCTCACATTTTAAAACCATGAACAGATTCAAACAGTTGCATAAAACGATTAATGTTTGCTGCAGACGTTGAATTTGATTAATTCTGGTCAAAATGTGAAATCGGCCCTATATTCCAAATAAATAAAACAAATCCATCTGATCCATTCTACAGCATTACAGCACCATGTTTTGTGTAGTTTAGCTACAGTTTTACAATAATCAAAGACCTTTAGGTGCTGAGTATTACATTGGACTGATGGTTTACAACCCTGCATCTTTAAGTGTTTAGTATTCCGACCCATCTGCTCGTGATATTGAGCCCCATGCTGTAAAGAGTCACCGGGGTTTACCGAACAGACCTTGATTTTTAGGAGAGAAAATATCTGCTGTAGAAACGTTCCAAACAAAACAACAAAAGGAATGTTATTCTGTTCTACCCCTAACACGGTGGCACTGAGTAATGTTGTGTATTAAGGAAGATTTATTTATTTTTATTTCAAATCTAGTCACACCTGAAATCAGTTCAGCTCTTCAATCATCTGATATCATCTTCTATGAGAGATAATAAGATGCTGGTGAAGACACAAAGGAGGGAGGAAAGATAAAGATTTAATGAAATAGAGAGGCCTGTTGTGATTGCTATCAATCTGTTTGAAAGGTTTGAATACAGTAAGCTAGTGAGTGTGTGTGCAGGATAATAATCTCACCAATAGGAGTCTAAATGTTTCTCAGTGTTTTCCTTTTTTTTTTTTTTCCTGGAAACAGTTTGTCACTTAAATTTCAGATGAGAAATATGTCTGACTGTTGGGTGGAAGTGACAAATCTAGAAGTTGAATTTGTTCTGAAAATTAAAAAAACTTTCACTTCAGTTTATTTAGACGGCACTAATTCACAACAAATGTCATGTAAAGGCATCACACAAAAAAGTAACAAGTCCAAATCCATCATATCAAAGCAGCCAGTTAAATATAATCAGTTAAATCCATCTGTGTTTTATGAAAGGCAGATCAGTAAAACTTGGACTCCAGCAGAACCAGAACCAGGACAGCTATGTGCTTCATACTGCTGGGGTTTGAGTGGACAGGAAAGAGACAAAATCTCCTGCAAACTCACATGATTCTAAAGAGGTTCTCAAAATATCCTGCTAACCTCAGTTTACTCAAGAAAGGACAAAAATGAGCCTTTTTACTTGAGTGTGTCTCTGAGTATGTAGGATTTCGGACCACTGGACCTTTAAGACAGTTATAGAATACAGTGCGGGACTTTAATAAAGTCTTTTATCAAATACCTTGTTGTTAAAGATTTCCTGTCATTAAAAAAAAAAGTTTTTTTCTGAGTTTCATGTTGAATACTTGAGGTCCACTGGTGTTCTTGGGTTCGTACTGGGTGTGAAAATTGCACAACGTCTGTCTTGTTGTGTTTTTTTTTTTTCTTCCATTTAATCGAGGCAGGTGCAGGAATCAGGCGAGTTTGTGACGATACACTGATTTTTCTTATTAGTATTTATCAGCTCGCGTGGTTGACACCACGCCAAAGTTAGCTCAGCTGTTCAGTAGTAAACATGGCGGACCGTCAGCGTCATTGTGCTACGCTCCAGCCAGACTTAAACAATGCACATTTTGCTGAAATATTCTGATTTGCAGGACAGTTGGCTTCAGTTTATTTTGGAGAGACTCCCAAAACTTATAATAGGTTGTTATTCGGACAGTCATAGGGTTTGTAGGGCTGTTTGGGATACAGGAAGCTGTGCTGTCATAGGCTAGCTGTTAGCCAATCTGAGTCTGGCAAATTAGCATTATGAATATTATTGAGGACAGGCCTGAATCCAGGTCAATTTTCAAGCAGTCAGATTACTCTGAACTTGGACGGCTGGAATTGAGTTTTTACTAACGTTTTTTTAGATATAAAATATTTCAAATTACAGGTTAATACTTCAGAAATAACCACAAAGTCATGAAATTTGTGTGATTTTAAAGTTCTGCCTTCTTCTTCCCAAATGTTGCAGTTGTTTAAATGATTATTCCTTAATTTTTCTTCATGTTGCACAAATTAAAGCTGTAAATGTCTCAGAGTATGTAGGCTACATACAGTCACACTCACTCCAGATATAAGTAGGTTTATTTCAATGTACATGAAAAACAACAATAAATTCAGTAATTCTTAGAAAAGTGAACATGTTTTAGATGGATGTTTCTTTCTTTCTATAATCTCAACTCTATGCCATGACTGATAATTTCCACCATTTTTATTTCATCGCTTGCCACCATAAAATCTTTTTTCTTCTGACATCTATTTTCAAACAGGACAGCTCTTAGCCTGAAGTTCTTCTTTCTCATATTTCCTACTCTCCCTCCTTAATATCTACACTTATATTCTTCTGCTGCAACTCCACTTGGATTTTCTGCCCTCTGCATCACTTGTACTCTTTCTTCATGTTTTCTTTGCCTGCAGTTTGCTGGTTTTCTGCTTCCGCATTGGGGATGCTCTCTTGGCTGTCTACATTCGTCTCTTATTTAACTTTTTTTCTCCTCTGGTTTATGGGTATTTCTTATCCGATCTCGTTTTTTCCTCAGAATCCCATCTTTGTTCCTCATTTCTGTTGTTCTTTCATAATATTCTGTTGTCTCTTGTTTTTCTATCTGTTCGCCAGTTTTCCTTCCTGTCTGAAAATATTACGTTTATTGTCCCATCATCAATTACTTGCAAATCCCAGCTCGTTCTTCCCCTAACCTCAATCCAGCCACATGAATCATTTGTCTCCTCTTCTGCTCATATTAGCTTCTTATAACTATGTGATATTTTAAATATTCTGATTCATGTTGCTGGCAGGGCCGTCTCTGGGGAATTTCTTCATGAATTCATCAACTGCCAGACCATTTAAATTCAAGTCAGACAGTTTCAAACCAGTGATGATTGGAAATGGTTTGGTTTACTAGTAAGATGCGCTCATAACAATGGTGGGTCCAATTAGATTGCTTTATATCTGCAGACAGGAGCTGCTGTCAGAGCGTCACACTGTCGAAACAACAGGATTTCAATCATTTCAAGGTTGGCAAGTAAATAAGTTTAAATTAATGAACGTGATTCACCACACTGGATCTATGGGACGCTTCCTCTTAAATTTCCATTTAATTTTTAATTTCCATTTTTAATCTTGATTTAAAACAGATATTTATTTTGGTCCATATGATGCATCTTGTCGACACTAATGAAAAATATCTCCATCCACATAATTCTGAATAAACATTCACTTGGTGTCACTGGGTGGAGAGAACACATATCAACCAAATATCGATGTAAACTTTAGATTTTTCTTCAGTACAGTTTCATCTCCATTATTAAGTATTTAGCAAAAGATTTATAGTTTATAGCAACAAAGGAAGGATAAAAAGATGGAAAAAACTGTAAATACAGCTTCATTGTAGTTTTTGTTTTGAGGGCACTAATAGCAACATGCACAAAAATGAGCTGCTACATCATTTCTAAAAGGCTGCTTACCTAGAGTTCACAAGGATACAAATATCTACTTCATAAAATTGCTTTTTTTTAATTGTTTATTCTCATTAAAAATTAGTTAATGTGTGAAAAGCAAACTAAGCAGAAAATCTCAGTTTTTTAAAAATATCATGAATCGCGTGTTGTTGCGACCTACTCGGTGTGTCAATTCCCACCTTGAACGGTGCAGGCATGAGTCAGCAGCGGCGCGGTCCACCTAGTTGACTCGCAAGATCACAAAATCACACGTGATATTGCTTTAACAATGGACGCTGGCATAGAAGATAGAGGTATGTCGTTTTTTCAGTTTAGTTTTGAATGTTTAGAGTCAGATCGAAGACATATAGTTAATGTAAATAGCAAACAAGATCCTTACGTCGTACTTAATAACGTGATTCTAGATATTATAAATCGGCATGTTTTTTTTATTTTGAAATTTACCAGATTCTGCATGGGTGTTTTCCTGTTAACCCTAATGCTCCTGGTATAAACCCCATAGACTATAATGGTTTCTATTTGCCACAGTGACCGCGGCGCTGCTGTAACGCACCACTGATGCGCCTGGTAGAAATTGGGGGTGACAGTGTAATGAAACAGTAAAATTCCTGTATTTTTAAGTCAATCCCACAATTAGACAAACTTTCCTGAAATGTTCAGATACAATTTGAGCAAAGGTTTTCCATCTATATTAGTTTTAACTGTTCAAGAATAAAAGCCTTTTTTGCAATCAAGTCATAAGTTATTTAAGCATAACAACCTAAGGTATAAAATTCTCAACCAAACTATTCAAAATATCTTTTTTTTTTAGTTGAAAAGCAAGAAAATGTATTTTTCTCATATGAAAGGTAATTTCCATAAGGCTATTCTTGGCATACAGTGGATAGATTAACTGAAGAACGATGCATCTTTTCCTCATAAGTGTCTTAACTAGACCCTTTTTTCCTGATTACTTATAGATCTGACCTTCAGATCCTGTTCAGCTGCTTTAGATCTTGTAGACATGCCCCTTTTTTGCCCTCCACTTGTCGAAGTTCTTCATTTTTCAAAGGACACATCACAATTTTTGCTGAGATTTGCCAAGATGTGCATGTTCACAAACTCACATGCGATGATGTCTGCACTGAAAGCACACATTCACATCTATTTTTGCTAACTGACCTCAAGTTGAACCGATTTTTATTATTGTCATCTGTCTGTTAACTACGTTTTCCACGAGAGACTGACACAGACATTGATCAAAAGCTGGGAAACGGACACTTTGAGTGAAATGGAGGATGGGAGACTCAATAAAGTGTTAACCAAAGAATCAAGAGAAAACAGTGAGACAGGAAAAGAAATAAGAGTGAAGGCAGGAAAGAGACGAGGCTAAATGACAGATATAATCAGGATGAGCGAAGATGATATTCCATTTACAGTGTTAGATGCTGATTGGCTGAATGACCTCTGGGCAAACCCTTTTTTTCTGAGACAGGGTGCTTGATGGAAGAAATATCAAGCATGAATTTGGATGAACAGAAAGTGTTGCTGCACTTGTGAGCAAGTTTTGGTCTCATTTTCTAAACTGTAGGTTGAGACAATTAATCAAAGCGGGTGATATAACAGAAGTACTAATGGGCTTTAATGAGCCTCGATCTGATGATAACAGAACACGTGTGCTCATTTTGAACTCCCGCATGATGAGAGTATAATGTAATTAAGGATGCATCAATACCGATACCATTCATATCAGTATCAATACTAAAAATGTGGAAACCCTGCAATAATTTCAATGAAAATGTTTTTTTTTCCACTTGAAATTTTAGTTTCGTGGTCATTTTTATTAATATTTTTTTATCAAGTTCAGCATCATTTAATGTAACAATTCAATGCCTTTTTTTTTTTCGGCATTGGCAAGTACTCAGATCTGACTATCGGTATTGTATTGTTTTGAAAAAAGTGGTATCGTTGCGTAATTGTAATGAGCCAGACATCCAAGGCAATATATATATATATATATATATTTTTTTTTTTTTTTTTTTTTT